>JBBGZY010003341.1:0-75000 GCA_037952925.1 Lithobates clamitans | reverse complement strand
AGGGCGTGAACTGGCACCATGGAAGGAGGGCACAGACAGGCACCACGGAAGGAGGGCGCAGACAGGCACCACGGAAGGAGGGCGCAGACAGGCACCACGGAAGGAGGGCGCAGACAGGCACCACGGAAGGAGGGCGCAGACAGGCACCACGGAAGGAGGGCGCAGACAGGCACCACGGAAGGAGGGCGCAGACAGGCACCACGGAAGGAGGGCACGGACAGGCACCACGGAAGGAGGGCTTAGACAGGCACCACGGAAGGAAGGCGCGGACAGGCACCACGGAAGGAGGGCATGAACAGGCACCACGGAAGGAGGGCATGAACAGGCACCGCGGAAGGAGGGCGCAGACAGGCACCACGGAAGGAGGGCGCAGACAGGCACCATGGAAGGAGGGCACGGACAGGCACCGCGAAAGGAGGGCATGAACAGGCACCGCGGAAGGAGAGCGCGGACAGGCACCACAGAAGGAGGGCACAGACAGGCACCACGGAAGGAGGGCACGGACAGGCACCACGGAAGGAGGGCGCGGACAGGCACTGCGAAAGGAGGGCGTGAACTGGCACCACGGAAGGAGGGCACGGACAGACACCGCGGAGGGAGGGCGCAGACAGGCACCGCGGAAGGAGGGCACGGACAGGCACCGCGGAAGGAGGGCACGGACAGGCATCATGGAAGGAGGGCGCAGACAGGCATCACGGAAGGAGGGCATGAACAGGCACTGCGGAAGGAGGGCGCGGACAGGCACCACGGAAGGAGGGCACAGACAGGCACCACGGAAGGAGGGCGCGGACAGGCACTGCAGAAGGAAGGCGCGGACTTGCACCATGGAAGGAGGGCGCGGACTGGCACCACAGAAGGATGGCGCGGACAGGCACCGTGAAAGGAGGGCACGGACGGGCACCGCGGAAGGAGGGCGCAGACAGGCACCATGGTAGGAAGGCGCGGACAGGCACCCTGGAAGGAGGGTGCGGACAGGCACCACGGAAGGAGGGCGCGGACTGGCACCACGGAAGGAGGGCGCGGACTGGCACCACGGAAGGAGAGCGTGGACAGGCACCACGGAAGGAGGGCACGGACAGGCACCGCGGAATGAAGGCGCAGACAGGCACCCTGGAAGGATGGTACGGACAGGCACCACGGAAGGAGGGCATGAACAGGCACTGCGGAAGGAGGGCGCGGACTGGCACTACGGAAGGAGGGCATGGACTGGCACCACGGAAGGAGGGCACGGACAGGCACCGCGAAAGGAGGGCACGGACGGGCACCGCGGAAGGAGGGCGCAGGCAGGCACCACGGTAGGAGGGCGCGAACAGGCACCGCGGAAGGAGAGCGCGGACAGGCACCACAGAAGGAGGGCGCAGACAGGCACCACGGAAGGAGGGCGCGGACAGACACCGCGGAGGGAGGGCGAAGACAGGCACCGCGGAAGGAGGGCATGGACAGGCACCGCGGAAGGAGGGCACGGACAGGCACCGCGGAAGGAGGGCACGGACAGGCACCGCGGAAGGAAGGCACGGACAGGCACCCTGGAAGGAGGGCGCAGACAGGCATCATGGAAGGAGGGCATGAACAGGCACTGCGGAAGGAGGGCGCGGACAGGCACCACGGAAGGAGGGCACAGACAGGCACCACGGAAGGAGGGCACGGACAGGCACTGCAGAAGGAAGGCGCGGACTTGCACCATGGAAGGAGGGCGCGGACTGGCACCACAGAAGGAGGGCGCGGACAGGCACCGTGAAAGGAGGGCACGGACGGGCACCGCGGAAGGAGGGCGCAGACAGGCACCGTGGTAGGAAGGCGCGGACAGGCACCCTGGAAGGAGGGTGCGGACAGGCACCACGGAAGGAGGGCGCGGACTGGCACCACGGAAGGAGGGCGCGGACTGGCACCACGGAAGGAGAGCGTGGACTCACACCACGGAAGGAGGGCGTGGACTGGCACCACGGAGGGAGGGCGCAGACAGGCACCACGGAAGGAGGACACGGACAGGCACCGCAGAAGGAAGGTGCGGACAGGCACCCTGGAAGGAGGGCGCGGACAGGCACCACGGAAGAAGGGGATGAACAGGCACTGTGGAGGGAGGGCGCAGAATGGCACCACGGAAGGAGGGCATGGACTGGCACCACGGAAGGAGGGCGCGGACAGGCACCGCGAAAGGAGGGCACGGACGGGCACCGCGGAAGGAGGGCGCAGACAGGCACCATGGTAGGAGGGCGCGGACAGGCACCACGGAAGGAGGGTGCGGACAGGCACCGCGGAAGGAAGGCGCGGACAGGCACCACGGAAGGAGGGCATGAACTGGCACCACGGAAGGAGGGCGCAGACAGGCACCACGGATGGAAGGCGTGGACAGGCACCACGGAAGGTGGGCGCGGACAGGCACCGCGGAAGGAGGGCGTGAACAGGCACCGCGGAAGGAGGACGCAGACAGGCACCGTGGAAGGAAGGCGCGGACAGGCACCACGGAAGGAGGGCGCGGACAGGCACCTCGGAAGGAGAGCGTGAACAGGCACCGAGGAAGGAGGGCGCGGACAGGCACCGTGGAAGGAAGGTGTGGACAGGCACCACGGAAGGAGGGCGTGGACAGGCACCACGGAAGGAGGGCGTGAACAGGCACCACAGAAGGAAGGCACGGACAGGCACCACGGAAGGAGGGCGCGGACAGGCACCACAGAAGGAAGGCACGGACGGGCACCATGGAAGGAGGGCGCGGACAAGCACCACGGAAGGAGGGCGCAGAAAGCCACCACGGAAGGAGGGCGCAGAAAGCCACCCAGTAGGAGGGCGCAGAAAGGCACCATGGAAGGAGGGCGCAGAAAGGCACCCAGTAGGAGGGCGCGGACAGGCACCATGGAAGGAGGGCGCGGACAGGCACCACGGAAGGAGGGCACGGACAGGTACCATGGAAGGAGAGCACGGACAGGCACCACGGAAGGTGGGCGCGGACAGGCACCGCGGAAGGAGGGCATGAACTGGCACCACGTAAGGAGGGCACAGACAGGCACCACGGAAGGAGGGCACGGACAGGCACCATGGAAGGAGGGCGCAGACAGGCACCACGGAAGGAGGGCGCAGACAGGCACCACGGATGGAAGGCGTGGACAGGCACCACGGATGGAAGGCGTGGACAGGCACCGTGGAAGGAGGGCGCGGACAGGCACCGTGGAAGGAGGGCACGGACAGGCACCGTGGAAGGAAGGTGCGGACAGGCACCGTGGAAGGAAGGCGCGGACAGGCACCATGGAAGGAGGGCGCGGACAGGCACCATGGAGGGAGGGCGCGGACAGGTACCATGGAAGGAGGGTGCGGACAGGTACAATGGAAGGAGGGTGCGGACAGGTACCACGGAAGGAGGGCACGGACAGGCACCACGGAAGGAGGGCGCGCACCGGGGGAAGGCAGACTGAGGGCGCGGACACACGCTGAGCCCCACAGTGTAGCCAGCCTTACATGTGCGCTTCCAACCAGAACTTGTGTCGGCTGCTCCCAAACCCTGAATACCAAGATACCTCTCCCCTACTGCAGGCATTGATTGAAAGCAACTCTTATGAAGGTCCCACAACTCTCTCACCAGGAAAAAAAAAAAGACCTCCAGGACTGCAATGTACCATACCAACATATTTCAGACACCAGGTGCTGCGGAGGAAGCATTTAGACCAATTACAAGAGGAGGAGGAGGGGTGCTGATAATTCAAAATTGAAATCAAATGTGAAGCTTGGTAGGAGTTCTGCTTTAATGTTCACTATTATTTCATCATCAGAGATCACAGAGATGCAGAGGGCAGCCGGGAGCACAGAGACACACAGATAGAAACCCACTTTTCACATATGTGATGCGATCTTTGCCCTTACCTTTATGTACGTCACATTGAAGGCTCGCTCGTTCCATATCTGAGACACAAAGACAGAAGACAATGTATTTATATAGCTCTGACATATACCGCAGTGCCGTACAGAGAGCACCAAGCCATTCACATTAGTCCCTACACCACTGGAGCTCACACTCTAATGTCCCCCCCCCCCCACAGTAACACAGATTTATATACAGTATCTCACAAAAGTGAGTACACCCCTCACATTTTTGTAAATATTTTATTCTTTTCATGTGACAACACTGAACAAATGACACTTTGCTACAATGTAAAGTAGTGAGTGTAAAATCAAAAATAAAATAACTCAACACACAGCCATTAAAGTGGTTGTAAACCCTTTACAACCACTTTAAACTACAGGCAAGCCTATAATTAGGCTTGCCTGTAGCTGCACTGGATATCTCCTAAACCTGCACGGTTTAGGAGATATCCCTGTATTTGCATGTGCCGACATTATGAGGCACATGCGCACTTAAGCCAACTGAAGCAATAGCACGTACGCGCCGTTGCTTTAGTTGTACTGTGCCGTTCACGACGGCTCCCGTGCGCATGCGCGGGAGTGACGTCATCGCACCGCCGGAGCCGTGATACCCTGAAGCAAGCCCCGGGCGACATATCGGCGGCCTGAGGGGGAGACAAGGAGGGCTGCGGGGGCTTCGTTCTCGGGTAAGTAATTCATAATGAGCTAGTACGCTATGCATACTAGCTCATTATGCCTTTATCTTGCAGGGTGTGTTTTTTTTTTTTACAGGAGGGTTTACTTTCTCTTTAATGTCTAAACCGCTGGCAACAAAAGTGAGTACACCCCTAAGTGAAAATGTCCAAATTGGGCCCAAAGTGTCAATATTTTGTGTGGCCACCATTATTTTCCAGCACTGTCTTAACCCTCTTGGGCATGGAGGTCACCAGAGCTTCACAGGTTGTCACTGGAGTCCTCTTCCCCTCCTCCATGACGACATCACAGAGCTGGTGGGTGTTAGAGACCTTGCGCTCCTCCACCTTCCGTTTGAGGATGTCCCACAGATGATCAATAGGGTTTAGGTCTGGAGACATGCTTGGCCAGTTCATCACCTTTACCCTCAGCTTCTTTAGCAAAGCAGTGGTCATCTTGGAGGTGTGTTTGGGGTCGTTATCATGTTGGAATACTGCCCTGCGACCCAGTCTCTGAAGGGAGGGGATCATGCTCTGCTTCAGTATGTCACAGTACATGTTGGCATTCATGGTTCCCTCAATGATCTGTAGCTCCCCAGTGCCGGCAGCACTCATGCAGCCCCAGACCATGACACTCCCACCACCATGCTTGACTGTAGACAAGACACACTTGTCTTTGTACTCCTCATCTGGTTGCCGCCACACACGCTTGTCACCATCTGAACCAAATACGTTTATCTTGGTCTCATCAGACCACAGGACATGGTTCCAGTAATCCATGTCCTTAGTCTGCTTGTCTTCAGCAAACTGTTTGCAGGCTTTCTTGTACATCATCTTTAGAAGAGTCTTCCTTCTGGGACGACAGCCATGCAGACCAATTTGATGCAGTGTGCGGCGTATGGTCTGAGCACTGACAGGCTGACCCCCCACCCCTTCAACCTCTGCAGTAATACTGGCAGCACTCATACGTCTATTTCCCAAAGACAACCCCTGGATATGACGCTGAGCACGTGCGCTCAACTTCTTTGGTCGACCATCTTTGGTCGAGGTCTGTTCTGAGTGGAACCTGTCCTGTTAAAGTGGTTGTAAACCCATTACAACCACTTTAACCTACAGGTAAGCCTAGATTAAGGCTTACCTGTAGGTGCAAGAAATATCTCCCAAACCTAAAAGGTTTAGCAGACATTTGCAGGAATAGCGGTGCCGTAGACATCGGGCACAGGTGCTCTGAGCGTGCCGTTTCTAACGGCGATCATGCCATTAGTGGCGGCACCAGCGCGCATGCACCGGAGTGACGTCATCGCGGCTCCGGGCAGTCACAGCGCCGGAGCCGCGATACCCGGAAGTCACTCCTGGAAAGATGGCGGCGCCGGAGGAGGCGAACGAGGGCCGATGCCGGGGCTTCAATCTCAGGTAAGTAATTCATAATGAGCTAGTATGCTATGCATACTAGCGCATTATGCCTTTGCTTGTGTATTTTTTTTTTTTTAAGAGGCTTTACTTCCTCTTTAAACTGCTGTATGGTCTTGGCCACCGTGCTGCAGCTCAGTTTCAGGGTCTTGGCAAACTTATTATAGCCTAGGCCATCTTCATGTAGAGCAACAATTCTTTTTCTCAGATCCTCAGAGAGTTCTTTGCCATGAGGTTCCATGTTGAACTTCTAGTGACCAGTATGAGAGAGTGAGAGCGATAACACCAAATTTAACACACCTGTTCCCCATCCACACCTGAGACCTTGTAACACTAACGAGTCACATGACACCGGGGGAGCGAAAATGGCTAATTGGGCCCAATTTGGGTCACTTACCCCAACATAATCTATATCCAGGTCATGGTACTGCTTGGCCCCGATGATCCAGGAAACGACGTAGTAGGCGGTTATGTCGGGAAAGTCATACGGCCAATTCTTGCCCTTACCGATCCAACCAGGGAACGCCCAGGGCAGACCTGACAGGAAACAACATTAATTAAGATAAACTGAATGGTCTAATACAAATCGAAAATTGGGGGACTGGAATGGGGGAGTGGGGGGCTTGGTGTCCCAGCTCTGCTCCCTCCATGGCATAAGACAGTCTCTGTCCTCATGCTGCATTTTTCTGCAATCTAAATTAAAACAGCAAATCTAGAGAAAACAGATACAGAATCGCTGAAGGAAAGGTCAGTGTCTGGGTTTCAACCTAAACGGGGGTTATTGAAGCCTCGGAATCCACTCATTACAAATACCAATTATAGGTAGAAGAGCATTAAAGGCGTTTCAATCAGCGCACACCATACATATCCATTTTTCATTAGGATAATAGCAGCCTCAGCAAACTCTGTCCAAGCCAAGCCTCCAACGCAATTCGCCATGGTCAATCCATGATTAAGCCCCAGGGCTGGACGAAACGTGTTGGGGCTGTGACATGGAGGGAGTTTGCTGAAGCTGCTATTACCCTAATGACAGACAGACGGCTTTGTATGGTGTGTGGTGATTGAAAACACCTTTTATGTATGGAGTCAGGACGAACTCCTATCTATCCCGCACCCACACTGAGATCTATTGAAACAGGGCTGGCAACCCCTGAATGGAGACCCAAAGAGGTTTTTCCCAGGATCACCAATTCTAGGTGTATACACCCCACACATCACTGGAGTCCGCCATTACCAACAAGCTTGATATTCGGATTTCTCTTCTTCGCCTCTTTCATCAGCCACCACTCGTACCCGCGGAAATAGTTCTGATCGTCTGGATAATGCATGTGGGACGGTTCTGTGCCATCTGAGGGGGAAAAGAGTTCAAAATAAATACTAAATATATTGGCTCAGCATTGTCACATAACAACCCCCCCCTTCCCCCACAAAATCACACTGCCAGCATTTACTATATTGGCTCAGCATCGTCACCTGACCTCACCACACTGCCGGCATTTACTATACTGGCCGAGCATGATCACATGACATCCCCTTTCTCCCCTCCAGCATTTAATATATTGGCGGAGAATGATCATATGACCCCCATCATACTGCCAGCATTTACTATACTGGATCAGCATTATCACAAGAACACATCACACTGCTATATAAATAAGCTATATTCTAATGTTCGAATGTAAGCTGTTGATTTTAAACCCAGAAAATATCACTTCTGGCCACTAGACGGAGCAAAGTATTAAAAGAAATTCCTACGATACGTAGCTCACTTCATACATATCTGTGTGTGTGGGGAGGGGGGGGGACAGTCTCAGCTCTGCTCCTGTGTGGAGGGGGGGGGGGGCGTGTCGCTCCCTTCCAATCAGCTCTCAGAGCTCGCCTCACTGAGCTCTGCAGAGTGCAATTTCAGCTCTCCTCCCCTTTTTTTATAACAGCCCAGACAAGCTTTATAAATTGAATGGATGTATAGATGAGATTGCTGCAGATAAACAGGTACAACTTATGGAGGAGAATTTGTTGTCTCTGTGTATCACCTGAGGGTAGTCCCTTCACTGGGTGTACACTCACCGGCCACTTTCTTAGGTACACCTTGCTAGTCCTGGGTCGGACCCCCTTTGCCTTCATTCTTCGTGGCATAGACACAAGTTGTTGGAAACATTCCTCAGAGATTTTGCTCCATAGTGACATGATAGCATCACACAGTTGCTGAAGATTTTGTCGGCTGCACATCCATGATGCCAATCTCCCTTTCCACCACATCCCAAAGGTGCTCTATTAGATGAGATGTGGTGAGTGTGGAGGCCATTGGAGTACAGTGACCTCATTGTCCAGTGGTGAGATGATTGGAGCTTTGTGACATGGTGCATTATCCTGCTGAAAGGAGCCATCAGAAGATGGGGACACTGTAGTCATAAAGGGATGGATATGGTCAGCAACAATACTCAGGTAGGCCGTGGGGTTTAAACGATGCTCAATTAGTACTAAGCAATGGCGTCCCTAGGGGGGGCCAGATTGGGCCCTGACCCCCCCCCCCAACAGTATGCTGTGCCCCACCATGTGCCCCCCAATTAAAAAAAACTTTTTTTTTTTTTTTACAAAAAGGCAATGTCTAAGAGGGAGAGCGTCCCCAGTCAGCTCCTGCGGGTGATTCCTCCCCCCTCCCTTTGCTCGCTGACACTGCATAATGCGAGTGCTCACACAACCACGGCCGTCCGATCTGCTCCTTCCTCTGCATCCTCATTGGCAGGGAGAAGAGCGAGGTGCAGGAAGGACTTCACCAGGACTCTCAGTTACTGAAAAAACAGACTGATTTCTCCCGTTCCTTAGGACAGGAGAACCAGCCTGTAATTTCCAAGAGATGCCAGACCAGCGCTGTCAATAGCAGGGGCAGGACAGCAAGAGGAGGCTGGGGAACCCCACAGTGGCAGAACACCAGGGCCCGGTGGCAAGACAACCTTTGCAACCCTGATAGTTCTCCCACTGCTTTGGACCCTTATATTTTCTTGGTATGCTGGTGACATATATCTCTTGTTTTCTGCCACCCTGGGGGGCCCCAATACAGTAGGAAGGGAGCTCACTGCAGAACATGTGAAAGGGCCCATTGTGGGCCCCAGGATATATATATATATATATATATATATATATATATATATATATATATATATATATATATATATAGTATTATATTGTATATATATTGTATGTATTGCATTTTATAGTTGCCCCCCTATTTTTGTCCCTGTCCCCCCATGTGCCCCCCCTAAATATGAAAGGTGGAGACGCCACTGGTTCTAAGGGGCCCAGAGTGTGCCAAGAAAATACCCCCCCCCCCCCCACACCATTACACCACCACCTCCAGCATGAACCGGTGATACAAGGCAGGATGGATCCATGCTTTCATGTTGTTTACACCAAATTCTGATCCTACCATCTGAATGTCGCATCTATATGAAAAAGGATTGCCACAAGGGGTTGACAACGGGTATCATGAGGGAAAGGGTTACCATCATCCTAGATTAGTATACTAGAGAGGAGGAGGAGAATAACCAAGGGCTACTCCAAGAATGCCCTAATTCACCAAAAAGGTTTGGACTATTGCGGTACCCAGATACAGAGTAAGACAAAGGTAAAATAATGCAGTTTATTTAAATTACAAAAGTATACAGATTACAATAGAGACAACTTAGAAGTTGTTACAAGGTAGACAACCATTTAAAATAGCAACGGGTAAAACCCCCATGGATGGGTGGAGGCGCAGTGATGTGCAAAAAGGACGTTGGCCTCAACAGTTTCGCGGCCAATGCCGCTTCCTCAGGAGGCGTCCAATCATAACATCTAGAAAACATATAATCCAAATTTACAGTAAAGCATTCATACAGTATAATGATAATACATGGTAATCTTGAAGTGTTTAAACATTATGTGACAAAACTCACCAATAACTGCCCGTTTGGGCAGAGAAGGGCAATTCTGAGACACCCATGGAGGATGTTCCCCCTGGGGGCGGACATGGGGGGGCTTTTTTTCCCACCATTCTCTGTAAACCCGAGAGATGGTTGTGTGTGAAAATCCCAGAAATCCTCAGACCAGCCCGTCTGGCACCAACAACCATGCCACGTTCAAAGTCACTTAAATCCCCCTTTCTTTCCCATTCTGATGCTCGGTTTGAACGTCAGCAAGTCGTCTTCATCACATCTAGATGCCTAAATGCATTGAGTTGATGCCATGTGATTGGCTGATTAGCAATTTGTGTTACCAAGCAATTGAACAGGTGTACATGGGCGTCCGCAGGTAGGGGCTAAGGGGGGGAGGGACCCCCCCCCCCCCCCCCGGAATTGGCAAGGGTCTGCCTTGGAAGGCAGTGAACGAAGGAGGCTGTTTGAGGGGGGGGTGGCAGAGCTGTGTGTGCTTACAGATTTGTGTGGGGAGGCCTGACATATATACAGATGAGGGGGGCAGCTGAGTGCATACAGGTATGATCGGTGAAGGGGGGGGTGCCAGATATAGGAAAGATCATATCATCTGTCCTGTCCTGTATACAGCTATATACACCTATCTTCCTTCCTGAATTCCTCCATCATCACTGACTGCAGATAAACATCATCTGTCCTGTGTATATATAGCTGTATACAGGACAGATGATGTATATCTGCAGTCAGTGATGATGGAGGAAGGTCTCTATATACAGGTAGCTGTATATACCCATCTTCCTATATCTAGAGACCTTCCTCCATCATCACTGACTGCAGATATACATCATCTGTCCTGTATACAGCTATATACACCCACCTTCCTTCCTGTATATACTAATACCATCTACCCCCTCTATTTACACGTACTATACAGGCCACATTTGATGGGCACAGTGAGGCTGCATATGATGGGCACATGCCTGCGCTTTATGGTATAATGACTAAGCCCCTCCCCTTCATGACATTGTCAAAGGGGCAGAGCATGGGTGACCTTAAAATGATGCCCCCCCCCCCCCCCGAAAAAAGTTCTGCAGACGCCCATGCAGGTGTACCCAATAAAGTAACTGGTGATAATACACTATATTACCAAAAGTATTGGGATGCCTGCCTTTACACGCACATGAACTTTAATGGCATCCCAGTCTTAGTCTGTAGGGTTCAATATTGAGTTGGCCCACCCTTTACAGCTATAACAGCTTCAACTCTTCTGGGAAGGCCGTCCACAAGGTTTAGGAGTGTGTCTATGGGAATGTTTGACTATTCTTCCAGAAGCCCATTTGTGAGGTCAGGCACTGATGTTGGACGAGAATTCCTGGCTCACAGTCTCCGCTCTTATTCATCCCAAAGGTGCAGGACAGTCAAGTTCCTCCACCCCAAACTCGCTCATCCATGTCTTTATGGACCTTGCTTTGTGCACTGGTGTGCAGTCATGTTGGAACAGGAAGCGGCCATCCCCAAACTGTTCCCACAAGGTTGGGAGCATGAAATTGTCCAAAATGTCTTGGTATGCTGACGCCTTAAGGCCTCTTGCACACGATACTCCTGTTTGAGCATCTACTTTTTCAGACTTTTTTTTTTTTTGCATGTATTTGCGCATATGCGTCCGCGCAAATTCACGCGCATGCGCGGAAACATGTTCTCATGCCGACAATATCAATGGGCAAATCTGGAGAATGAGGCGTAAAATTACTGACCAAAAAATGCTGATTTTTTTTTTTTTTTTAATAGGTCTCATGGTGCACTATATATTATATATATATATATATATATATATATATATATATATATATATATATATATATATATATATATATATATATATATATATATATATATTATTTGCACCATTAGACTTATTATTTAAAAAAAAAAGTGCAGAATGCCTGGCTTGGCTGTCTCTGCCATCAGTTCTTTGGAGTCAATGAACAAGTATGCAGATTAGAGAAGTCAGAGAGAGGCCAGAACACCCAACCAGCCTTCTTGTTCCGAGTCGGCATCTCCACATATTAAAGTCATTGGATAAGCATGACAGACAGGGTCTCTTTAACCTGAGCTGTACATTTTTTGCGCCTCCCCCATGTCCTTCCAGAGATTCCCAATTCCGGGTTATAGTTGTGAATAAAGCGAAGGTCATATTTGACGCGATTGGTATACATTTGCCGTTCCATATTTCCACCAGTGATTTACATACAGGAGAATTTGCAGGAGGTGGAAGGGGGTATGCACCCGTAAAGAGCCGCATCACCCCGTCTGCTTCCTATACGTCATCCCCGCCCACTGCGCAGACACCGAGACAGGAAGTTGTGGTTTGCTGTGGGACACGGATCCCTGTGATCTGGAGACGGAGGAGGGTTCAGCGCCAAACATACAATAATCACATAATCTAACTAGAGACACACCGAACTTTTGGCGGCCAAAAATGGCGTTATCGGCATTTTGCCGACAAGAGGAAAAAAAGGTGCCGATAATGACACCGAAAACACACGCTAATTTTACTGTGCTTATGGTGTGTTTTTTTTTCATAGATATTATGACTCAAAAGCGTGACAGGTGCGATATTGATGCGTTCTTTCTGCGTTTTTAAAGCATTTCAACGAGAAGGTGCGTTTTTTGTTTTTTTTAAACTGACCAAAAATGCAGCAAGCAACGGAAGAGCAACAGACCAGTATGAAGACATACATAGAATTCAAAGAGATGCATTTCTCTTGAGCTTTTCCTGCACTAAGACATTGAGTGCAGTTCTACTGGGGGGACGGTACCTGTTTCCAGGAGTAGGAGGACTGTCATTGGCCACTGCTAAAGCCAATCACAGTCCTGCTAGCCTAGCCCACCATCTGGAGGAGGATGACACGCTTGGTTGCCACTACCAATCTCAGAAAGAAGGGATTTCACTGCGATTGAGAAAACCCCAATCAGGTGACAGTTTGTGGAATTACTGTTGAGCCTCTGGGAACTTTGTTGAAATTATTCCTGAACCTTTGCATCACGTACTACTGAACCCCTTTAGGCCACAGCCAGTATTCAGCGCAATGAAAAAAATAAATAAATAAATCACACCCAACGCTTGCTGCGGCGCAAAGCGCCACACTTTTTCTCAGATGCGGGGGCCCAACTTATGATCCTGCACACAGGCCCACTGCTCCTGACCTGAGCTTATCATTGCGCATCCATTCCAGATGCTTATATGTGACATCCCATACATCCCATACATTACATACATTCCATACATCCTAAACATCACATACATCCCATACATCACATACATCCCATGCATCCCATACATCCCATACATTGCATACATCACATACATCCCATGCATCACATACATCCCATACATCCCATGCATCCCATGCATCCCATGCATCCCATACATCACATGCATCCCATACATCCCATGCATCCCATACATCACATGCATCCCATACATCACATGCGTCCCATACATCCCATGCGTCCCATACATCCCATACATCACATACATCCCATGCATCACATACATCCCATGCATCACATACATCCCATACATCCCATGTATCCCATACATCCCATACATCCCATACATCCCATACATCCTGATGGATACGAGAGATGGATCAGCAGGACGAGTGTGCCAGGACAGGTAGATGTCTCATCTCTGCTTCTTTTCACCACTCTGCATATAACACATATCATAGATGAGAAGAGGGCACAACGGTGGGGAAAATGAGCAGGAGGGGTCCAGAGGTGCAACAGAAGAGCGGGAGGGTACAGCGGTGGGGCAGATGTGCAGGGAGGTACAGTGGTGGAAGAGATGAGAAGGGGGTTCAGCAGTGGGACAGATGAGAAGGGGTTCAGTGGTGCGACAGAAGAGCAGAGGGGGACGGTACTGCGGTGGGGCCGATGTTAAACGAGATGCATTGGTAGGCCAGATTTGCAAGGGGGGGGGGAGGAAGACAGTGATCTGAGGAGTGGAGTTGCATGAATTGGGGCTGATCTGAGACGTGAGAGTGCAGGATGTTAATTTCTCAACTACTACTCCTCAAGTAGTTTACGGTGCCTTGCAAAACTATTCACCCCCCTTGGCATTTTTCGTGTTTTTGTTGCCTCACAACAATTAACATGGAATTAACATGGATTGTTTGAGGATTTGCATCGTTTAATTTACAGAACATGCCCACAACTTTGAAGATGTGTTTTTTTTTATTGTGAAGCAAACAACAAATAGAACAAAATAACAGAAAAAGTCAATGTGCATAACTATTCACCCCCCTAAAGTCAATACTTTGTAGAGTCACCTTTTGCGGCTATCACAACTCCAAGTCGCTTTGGATAAGTCTCTATGAACTTGCCACATCTTACCACTGGGATTTTTGCCCATTCATTTCTCCTTGCAAAACTGGTCCAGTTGGATGGTTTGCATTTGTGAACAACAATCTTTAAGTCTGACCACAGATTTTCTATTGGATTGAGGTCTGGGCTTTGACTGGGCCATTCCAACACATTTACATGTTTCCCCTTAAACCACTCAAGTGTTGCTTTAGCAGTGTGTTTGGGGTCATTGTCCTGCTGGAAGGTGAACCTCCGTCCTAGCCTCAAATCACACACAGAGTGGTACAGGTTTTGCTTAAGAATATCCCTGTATTTAGCACCATCCATCTTTCCCTCAACTATGACCAGTTTCCCAGTCCCAACTGCTGAGAAACATCCCCACAGCATGATGCTGCCACCACCATGTTTCACAGTGGGGATGGTGTTCTTTGGGTGATGTGATGTGTTGGGTTTGCGCCAGACATAGCGTTTTCTTTGATGGACAAAAAGTTCAATTTTAGTCTCATCAGACCGGAGCACCTTCCTCCATACATTTTGGGAGTCTCCCACATGCCTTTTCACAAACTCAAAACGTGCCATTTTGTTTTTTGAAAGTAATGTCTTTCTTCTGGCCACTCTGCCATAAAGCCCAACTCTATGGAGCGTACGGCTTATTGTCATCCTATGTACAGATACTCCAGTCTCTGCTGTGGAACTCTGCAGCTCCTCCAGGGTTACCTTAGGTCTCTGTGCTCCTCTCTGATTAATGTCCTCCTTGCCCAGTCCGTGAGTTTTGGTGTGCGGCCGTCTCTTGGCAGGTTTGCTGTTGTGCCATGTTCTTTCCATTTGGTTATGATAGATTTGATGGTGCTCCTAGGGATCATCAAAGATTTGGATATTTTTTTATAACCTAACCCTGACTTGTACTTCTCAACAACATTGTCCCTTACTTATTTGGAGAGTTCCTTGATCTTCATGGCAGTGTTTGGTTAGTGGTGCCTCTTGCTTAGGTGTTGCAGCCTCTGGGGCCTTTCAAAAAGGTGTGTATATGTAATGACAGATCATGTGACACTTAGATTGCACACAGGTGGACATCATTTCACTAATTATGTGACTTCTGAAGGTAATTTGGTTGCACCAGAGCTTTTTATGAGCTTCATAACAAGGGGGATGAATACATACACACATGCCAATTATCATTTTTTTATTTCTGAAAAATAGTTTTATGTATATATTTTTCAAATTTTACTTCACCAACTTAGACTATTGTGTTCTGATCCATCACATATAATTCAGATTAAAAAAATATTGAACTAAAGGCTGTAATGTAACAAAATAGGTAAAAAACCAAGGGGGTGTGTATGTGTGTATATATATATATATATATATATATATATATATATATATATATATATATATATACAATTTTAGTTATTTCAGGTGTTTACCAAAACCTATTCAAGCTATAGTTATATAATGATATTGGCTGAAAGTGCACACTCTCAGGTTTAATTTGAGGCAGTGGGCACAGAGGGTGTGGAGTATGGCGATTACAGCAGAAGTAGCCAATCGGAGACTCTGTCTCACACAGATCCCACCCCCCTTTGCTGTGGAAGTGGAGGGATCGCGGCTAATTTCACTTGGAGCTCTGATGCAATTGTACGCGATTAACAAAACGCAATGACTGCCGGCATCCTTACTGGAGAGATCTGTGATCCTCAGGGGCGGGCCCTGGGGAAGGGGGATGTCAGTGACATTGGTGTTTTGTTTAAGAATGGCCGATATAGAAGCGTTCTGTACCTGTACTCTGCGCATCGCCTCCGATTTCCACTTTAAAAATCTGCAGAGAAGCCCCGAAATTTGGCTAGAAAGAAAAGAAAAAATAATGATGCACACACTTGGCAAACAACCCACATATACTCACCCCTAAAGCAATCATCCCATGCACACAGCCCCCAACCAGACATGCCTATATTTCCCGCCCACATCCTGATGTGCTGACCCAGAACAATCACACAAATCACACGTCTGTCTGGAAGGGATTTTGGTGCAGTGGAGGCGATCACATGTTACACACCTTCTTCGTTTTAAGGAGACGTGTAGGAAGTGAGGAACTGTGTGCAGAATGTTCTATTTACTGTGGTCAGGACAGAAAACATACAGACACATTGTTCTGTCCTTTTCCTGGTGTACGGGGGGGTGGGGGGGGGGGGTCAGGCCTCCTGCACACCCGCCCTGCATAAACCCGGAGGAAATATATGCAGATTTCACATCACTGCCAGAAAAGGGGGAGCCACACCACCACTGGGAAAGGGGGAGCCACACCACTGCCGGGAAAGGGGGAGCGTCACACCACCGCCGGGAAAGTAGGAGCCACACCACCGCCGGGAAAGGGGGAGCCACACCACCGCCGGGAAAGGGGGAGCCACACCACCGCCGGGAAAGGGGGAGCCACACCACCACCGGAAAAGGGGGAGCCACACCACCGACGGGAAAGGGGGAGCGTCACACCACCACCGGGACAGGGGGCGCCACACCACCACGGGGAAAGGGGGAGCGCCACACCACCGCCGGGAAAGGGGGAGCGCCACACCACCGCCGGGAAAGGGGGAGCGCCACACCACCGCTGGGAAAGGGGGAGCGACACCACCTCTGGGAAGGGGGAGCCACACCACCGCCGAGAAAGGGGGAGCGCCACACCACCACCGGGAAAGGGGGAGCATCACACCACCGCTGGGAAAGGGGGAGCGTCACACCACTGCTGGGAAAGGGGGAGCGACACCACCTCTGGGAAGGGGGAGCCACACCCCCGCCGGGAAAGGGGGAGCCTCACCACCACCGGGAAAGGGGGAGCGTCACACCACCGCTGGGAAAGGGGGAGCGTCACACCACTGCTGGGAAAGGGGGAGCGACACCACCTCTGGGAAGGGGGAGCCACACCACCGCTGGGAAAGGGGGAGCGCCACACCACCGCCGGGTAGGAGGGAGCCACACCACCGCTGGGAAAGGGGGAGTGTCACACCACCGCCGGGAAAGGGAGAGCCACACCACTGCTGGGGAAGGGGGAGCCACACCACCGCTGGGAAAGGGGGAGCCACACCACTGCCGGGAAAGGTAGGGTCACACCACAGCCGGGAAAGGGGAGCCACACCACTGCCGGGAAAGGGGAGCCACACCACCACCGGGAAGGGGGGAGCGTCACACCACCGCCGGGAAAGGGGGAGCCACACCACCGCCGGGAAAGGGGGAGCCACACCACCGCCGGGAAAGGAGGAGCCACACCACCGCCGGGAAAGGAGGAGCCACACCACCGCCGGGAAAGGAGGAGCCACACCACCGCCGGGAAAGGGGGAGCGTCACACCACCGCCGGGAAAGGGGGAGCCACAACACCGCCGGGAGGTTCTTCTCTGTGCAGAAATACAGAAAATGACCAATTCTCTGCAAAGGGAACAAAAGAAACACCAAAAGAAAACAAAAGAAAAACCACTGCCGGGAAAGGGGGAGCGACACCACCTCTGGGAAGGGGGAGCCACACCACCGCCGGGAAAGGGGGAGCGCCACACCACCGCCGGGTAGGGGGGAGCCACACCACCGCTGGGAAAGGGGGAGTGTCACACCACCGCCGGGAAAGGGAGAGCCACACCACCGCTGGGGAAGGGGGAGCCACACCACCGCTGGGAAAGGGGGAGCCACACTACTGCCGGGAAAGGTAGGGTCACACCACAGCCGGGAAAGGGGAGCCACACCACTGCCGGGAAAGGGGAGCCACACCACCACCGGGAAGGGGGAGCCACACCACCGCCGGGAAAGGGGGAGCGTCACACCACCGCTGGGAAAGGGGGAGCCACACCACCGCCGGGAAAGGGGGAGCCACACCACCGCCGGGAAAGGGGGAGCCACACCACCGCCGGGAAAGGAGGAGCCACACCACCGCCGGGAAAGGGGGAGCGTCACACCACCGCCGGGAAAGGGAGAGCCACAACACCGCCGGGAGGTTCTTCTCTGTGCAGAAATACAGAAAATGACCAATTCTCTGCAAAGGGAACAAAAGAAACAAAAAAAACTATTGTTCTGTGTGTGCGTCCCCTGTTAACATTACAATGATGGTGTCACCTAATATTTTATCGGCACAGAAAACTGCATAGAACCATTTAGCACACAATTCCAGTGCGATGTGAGCAGGACATATGGAGGACAATGTCTTCTCTGTGCCCTCCCACAAACCCTCACTGGCCTCCACTACCTCTGCTGTGTACAGAGATGAAACTGGCCTGACTCCACCCCCTCCCTACCACACCTCTCCACCCACTCCACACCTCCCTCTTTCCACACCTCCCTCCGTCCACACCACACCTCCCTCCCCATCACTCCACCCCCCCTCCCTCCCTCCCCACCACTCCACCCCCTCCCTCCCCACCACTCCTGTCCTCCCTCCCCACCACTCCACCCCCTCCCTCCCCACCACTCCTCCTCCACCACTCCGCCCCCTCCCTCCCAACCACCCCCCCTCTCCCTCCCACTCCACCCCCTCCCTACCACCCTTTCTAACATCTCCTCCCCCTCCCATATGTCTACACCCCCTCCCTTTACACATCTCTGCCTCACTCCATTCATGTGTCCCCACCACCGATGCATCTCTATCCCCCTCCCTTTTTACAGCTCCACCCCCTTCACCTCCACAGGCTTTAACCTCCCCTCCCCCATACAACTCCACCCTCCCTTTATAACTCCTCCCCCCATCTCTTTATACCTCTCCACACCCCTCCCCCATACAACTCTACCCCCTCCCTTTATACCTCTCCACACCCCTCTCCCATACAACTCTACCCCCTCCCTTTATACCTCTCCACACCCCTCCCCCATACAACTCTACCCCCTCCCTTTATACCTCTCCACACCCCTCCCCCATACAACTCCACCCTCCCCTTACACATCTTAGGCTCCACTTCCTCCATACAACTCCACCCCCCCCCCCCTTTGTCCCCTCTGTTCATACATCTGCTCCCCCCTCCAGGGTTGCCAGCTGTTCATAAATGTCTGTAGCCAATGCAACAATTATGAATATTACAAACTGGAAATTTACTGACAGTAATAAACCCCGCCCACTCCATATAACAGGACCTCCCCTTTCTCTAAACAACTCCCCCTCTGCTCAGCCCTCTCTCTTTAGCTAACCCATACAGCTCTGCGGATCCTCGCCATGCCGGAAATATTTGTTTGAAAAAAAAAAATTACATATACATACACGTATATATTATGTAGGGTGTGTGTGCGTGTGCGCAAGGTGTGTCCATCACACAGGATCGCAGCCCCAGGCAGAAGAAGCAATTTGCTGCAAAGCTGTGACTGAGGTTCATGTGAGGTGTTGGGGGAGGTGCTGAGCTCCTCCATTGGATGCCTGTGTGAGCGCCGCAGCACTGCATCATCACAGCCGTCCCCCATCTGAGCACGGCGGAGAGACCCTCACCCTGAAGAGGTAGTCCAGAATGTGAGAGCGATGAGGTTCCGGGTAATTCACCAGAAGACGGGACGTGGCCTGGAGGAGAGAGTGACAGAGAGAGAGAAGTGTGCTAATCAACAAAGAGGACACCATCCACATATCATTGCCCCCCCCCCCCATGTCTTCACCTGCAGATCATTACCCCCCCCATATCTTTATCTGCAGATCATTAACCCCCCCCCCCATCTACACCTGCAGATCATTACCCCCCATATCTTCACCTGCAGATGATTACCCCCCCCCCCATGTCTTCACATACAGATCATTAACCCCCCCCCCATCTACACCTGCAGATCATTACTACCCCCCCCATATGTACACCTACAGATCATTACCCCCCCCATATCTACACCTGCAGATCATTACCCCCCCATATCTACACCTGCAGATCATTACCCCCCATATCTACACCTGCAGATCATTACCCCCCATATCTACACCTGCAGATCATTACCCCCTCCCCCATATCTTCACCTGCAGATCATTACCCCCCCCCCCCCCTATTTCTACACCTGAAGATCATTACCCCCCTTATATACACGTACAGATCATTATTCCCCCCCCCCCATATCTACACCTGTAGATCGTTACCCCCCCCCCCCCATATCTTCACCTGCAGATCATTAACCCCCCCATATCTTCACCTACAGATTATTACACCCCCCCCCATATCTACACCTGCAGATCATTACCTCCCCATATCTTCACCTGCCTGCAGATCATTACGCCCCCCTATACCTACAGATCATTACCCCCCCCCCATATCTTCACCTGCAGATCATTTCCCCCCCCCCATATCTACACCTGCAGATCATTACCCCCCCATATGTACACCTACAGATCATTACCCCCCCCCCCATATCTACACCTGCAGATCATTACCCCCATATCTTCACCTGCAGATCATTACCCCCCCCCATAGCTACACCTGCAGATCATTACCCCCCCCCTCCTATCTACACCTGCAGATCATTACCTCCCCATATCTACACCTACAGATCATTACCCTCCCATATCTTCACCTGCAGATCATTACCCTCTATATCTACACCTGCAGATCATTACCCCCCCCCCCCCATATCTACACCTGCAGATCATTACCTCCCCATATCTTCACCTGCCTGCAGATCATTACGCCCCCTATACCTACAGATCATTACCCCCCATATCTTCACCTGCAGATCATTAGCCCCCCATATCTTCACCTGCAGATCATTACCCCCCTCATATCTACACCTGCAGATCATTACCCCCCCCCCCCCCATATCTTCACCTACAGATCATTACCCCCCCATATGTACACCTACAGATCATTACCCCCCCCCCCATATCTACACCTGCAGATCATTACCCCCCATATCTACACCTACAGATCATTACCCCCCCCCCATATCTACACCTACAGATAATTACCCCCCCCCCCCATATCTACACCTGCAGATCATTACCCCCCCCCATATGTACACCTACAGATCATTACCCCCCCCATATCTACACCTGCAGATCATTACCCCCCCATATCTACACCTGCAGATCATTACCCCCCATATCTACACCTGCAGATCATTACCCCCCATATCTTCACCTGCAGATCATTACCCCCCATATCTTCACCTGCAGATCATTACCCCCCCCCCTATTTCTACACCTGAAGATCATTACCCCCCTTATATACACGTACAGATCATTATCCCCCCCCCCATATCTACACCTGTAGATCGTTACCCCCCCCCCATATCTTCACCTAGAGATCATTACACCCCCCCCCCCATATCTTCACCTGCAGATCATTAACCCCCCCATATCTTCACCTACAGATTATTACACCCCCCCCCCATATCTACACCTGCAGATCATTACCTCCCCATATCTTCACCTGCCTGCAGATCATTACGCCCCCCTATACCTACAGATCATTACCCCCCCCATATCTTCACCTACAGATTATTACACCCCCCCCCCCATATCTACACCTGCAGATCATTACCTCCCCATATCTTCACCTGCCTGCAGATCATTACGCCCCCCTATACCTACAGATCATTACCCCCCCCATATCTTCACCTGCAGATCATTTCCCCCCCCCCATATCTACACCTGCAGATCATTACCCCCCCATATGTACACCTACAGATCATTACCCCCCCCATATCTACACCTGCAGATCATTACCCCCATATCTTCACCTGCAGATCATTACCCCCCCCATAGCTACACCTGCAGATCATTACCCCCCCCCTCCTATCTACACCTGCAGATCATTACCTCCCCATATCTACACCTACAGATCATTACCCTCCCATATCTTCACCTGCAGATCATTACCCTCTATATCTACACCTGCAGATCATTACCCCCCCCCCCCCATATCTACACCTGCAGATCATTACCTCCCCATATCTTCACCTGCCTGCAGATCATTACGCCCCCTATACCTACAGATCATTACCCCCCATATCTTCACCTGCAGGTCATTAGCCCCCCATATCTTCACCTGCAGATCATTACCCCCCTCATATCTACACCTGCAGATCATTACCCCCCCCCATACCTACACCTGCAGATCATTACCCCCCCATACCTACGCCTGCAGATCATTACCCCCCCATATCTTCGCCTGCAGATCATTACCCCTCCATATCTACACCTGCAGGCCATAACCCCCCATATCTTCACCAGCAGATCATTACCCCCCCCTTATATCTACACCTGCAGATCATTAACCCCCCCATATCTTCACCTGCAGATCACTACCCCTCCCATATCTACACCTGCAGATCATTACCCCCCCTATATCTACACCTGCAGATCATTACCCCCTCCCCCCATATCTACACCTGCAGATCATTACCCACCCCCATATCTTCACCTGCAGATCATCCCCCCCCCCCCGCCCATATCTTCACCCACAGATCATTACCTCCCCATATCTTCACCTGCCTGCAGATCATTACGCCCCCCTATGCCTACAGATCATTACCCCCCATATCTACACCTGCAGATCATTAACCCCCCCATATCTTCACCTGCAGATCATTACCCCTCCCATATCTACACCTGCAGATCATTACCCCCCCCCCTATATCTACACCTGCAGATCATTAACCCCCCCCCCCATATCTTCACCTGCAGATCATTAACCTCCTCATATCTTCACCTGCAGATCATTACCCCCTCCCCCCATATCTACACCTGCAGATCATTACCCACCCCCATATCTTCACCTGCAGATCACCCCCCCCCCCCATATCTTCACCCACAGATCATTACCTCCCCATATCTTCACCTGCCTGCAGATCATTACGCCCCCCTATACCTACAGATCATTACCCCCCATATCTTCACCTGCAGATCATTAGCCCTCAATATCTTCACCTGCAGATCATTACCCCCCCCCCCATACCTACACCTGTAGATCATTACCCCCCCCCCTTCATACATACACCTGCAGATCATTACCCCCCCATACCTACACCTGCAGATCATTACCCACCCATATCTACACCTGCAGGTCATAACCCCCCATATCTTCACCAGCAGATCATTACCCCCCCCTTATATCTACACCTGCAGATCATTACCCCTCCCATATCTACACCTGCAGATCATTAACCCCCCCATATCTTCACCTGCAGATCATTACCCCTCCCATATCTACACCTGAAGATCATTACCCCCCCCCCCTATATCTACACCTGCAGATCATTAACCCCCCCCCCCACATCTTCACCTGCAGATCATTAACCTCCCCATATCTTCACCTGCAGATCATTACCCCCTCCCCCCCCATATCTACACCTGCAGATCATTACCCACCCCCATATCTTCACCTGCAGATCATTACCCCTCATATATACACCTGCAGATTATTAGCTTCTCCCCATTACACCTGTATCTCCCCGCCCCCTCTTGGGTCACTCACCCCTCCTCCGCTCACAGCCCCGATCCCGTCGAACTCCTGGCCGAGTCCCCCTTGGTCGGTCAATATGTATCCGGAAATCCACTGAACACCGGAGAGCCAGAGGAGAAAGGTGACAGAGACCGCCGCCATCCCGAATCATTTGACCAGCCCACAACACCGTCCTGAATAAAATGACCGGAGCCCCGCCCACATAGACACGTGACAGGGTGGGGGATGTCAGGAGTTGTAGTAGTTTTGTTTCATTCTCTCTTTTGTATGAAATATCTTATTGTCTGTGTGTCACCCTCCCCCTCCAGGAGATCCCCCCCCCCCCCCGTGTCCCCCACCAGGAGACCCTCCCTCTCTGTGTCCCCCATCAGGAGATTCCCCCACCAGCAGACCCCCTTCCTCATTCCTCCTCTTCCTTCCCCCCCTCTCTCTATTCCCTCTTTCTCAATTCTTCTTTTTCCTCTCCTCTCTTTCTTGGTGTAAATCTATAAATGATTTCTCCCTCTCTCCTCCTTTCTCTCCTCCTCTTTCTTTCTCCTTTCTCGCTGCCTCTCCTTCTCTCTCTATTGTCTGACTATCCTCTATGACAGAGATCTATGGAGTCACCTCTCAAGGACAAATACCTGCCACATTCTTCATCCTAATTGACATTGTTGAGACATTTTCCAGCTCAAATCCTGGCTGGGATAATTGGATAAAAGTGTAAGTAAACCCTCCTATCGTTTTCAGCTATGGAAGCTGCCATCTTTGCTTCTGTTTAATCTACAACTACCATGATGCTGCACATGTGATCAGTTATGACACCAGCCATTGGATGGCTTGACAGTTTGGTTGAGAGCACAACCAATGGGAGTGATACATTTCCGGCACATGCCGGAAATGTAACTGTTTTATGGATGGGTTTACTTCCGCTTTAAGGAATGACATGGAAATATTGGAGACCTGAGTGCCCTGAGATCTGAAGGTGGATAAACCATTGGAGAGGTGAAAGGTGTTATGTGGTGGTTTGATCTTGTTTTCATTAGAATGAAATAAATAAAAAACAAAGAGAAAAGAAATGACAATAAACAGAAACAAAGGAATGAAAACAAACAATGGATCCCAGAGGACATCACAGACCCCGGCTGGATTCCAGGATTCTCTGCCATGTTTGAGAGTGGCAGACAGAACATCGCATTGTGTGTAATGGCTTTACTATGTGATTTCTGGATCACTTCTGAATATTTCAGAGCTCTGTGTGTATGAATGTATTCAGGATTGATTTATTGTATCATTAATGAGATGACGACTACCTGATCACTGGCAGACAACGTTAAATCAACACAATTGCATATTTTATTTTTATTTGCATTTTATTTGAACATTCATTCACTCCACATCCTTCATCCTGACACTTCTATACAAGATTTCTTAACTTCTATTTTCTCTGCCTTATTTGTGCTCTAATATGGAAACATAAACAGAAAGCTGAGCTCCATGCAAAACATTTTGATAGAAAATAAAATGCCTTAATAGCCACAATAAAAATGAGACGTACTAAACAGGATGATCGGCTGCAATAACGAGAACCCTCACTAGATGTCAGTGTACTTTATACATATATACAGTATATATAACGACTCTGTTGTTTCTCAAAATATGTTATTCTTTTATTCTTTCCTACAGTGCTTGATACAATGTTGCAAGAAGCAGTTGCTAATGGTTAACTGTTCACTTGCTGATATATATGCAGCTGTACAACAGGATCATAGTAAATTATACAGAAGTAATGTAAAAATTACATTTGATCTGTTTTTGATGGGAATATGGGTAGAATAATTCTTTCTCATGGGGTTTATGGGAGGAATATCATGTTAACTCCTGACAATGAACATATTTAACCCATTACTGATAATAATATGCATATAATTATTTTTCTACATGGGGATTATAGGTGGAATATTGTTTATAAATATACATAGGAACCTGTTTCTGATAAGAATAGGCATATAATTATTTTTCTACATGGGGATTATGGGTGGAATATTGTTTATAAATATACATAGGAACCCATTTAAAGTGGAGTTCCACCCAAAAATGGAACTTCCACTTTTTGGATCCCCCCCCCCCCCTCCGGTGTCACATTTGGCACCTTTCAGGGGGGAGGAGGGAGCAGATACCTGTCTAATAAAGGTATTTGCTCCCACTTCCTGGCATAGATCACCACGGCGCTTGCGGTGACCTATGCCACTTCCGGCACCTACACTGTCCTCCCCCCACTGTATTCTGGGAGACACACAGGTCCCAGAACACAGCAGGGACCAGAGAGGACGAGCAGCGTGACTCGCGCATGCACAGTAGGGAACCAGGAAGTGAAGCCGCACGGCTTCACTTCCTTATACCCTTACCGAGGATAGCGGCGGCGATGGCAGCGTCCAAGAGCCGACGGACGGATCGGCTTCGTC
Source organism: Lithobates clamitans (assembly GCA_037952925.1). Classification (NCBI taxonomy): domain Eukaryota; kingdom Metazoa; phylum Chordata; class Amphibia; order Anura; family Ranidae; genus Lithobates; species Lithobates clamitans. Next base: position 48,954 of record JBBGZY010003341.1, on the reverse strand, counting down.
TGCCGACATCGCGGGCTCCCTGGACAGGTAAGTGTCCATATATTAAAAGTCAGCAGCTGCAGTATTTGTAGCTGCTGGCTTTTAATATTCTTTTTTCGGCGGACCTCCGCTTTAACCCATTTCTGATAAAAATATGCATATAATTATTTTTCAACATGGGGATTATGGGTGGAATATTGCTTATAAATATACATAGCAACATATTAAACCTATTTCTGATAAGAATAGGCATATAATTATTTTTCGATTTATCTTTTTTAGATAAAAGTGGTCTCTGCGGCAGATTCGCAGCAAGATTATTTTCATCCTGCAGCTCTCCGGTGCCCTCCACCACTTCAGAGGAAGAAGTGACGTGACGATATGCATTAGGATTGGAGCACGGGACGCTGCCACAGACAAACAACAGGAGACGAGCTCGGCGCTCGTAGTTACTACACACTGCAGCATTGTTTTAAAAGTAAGTTGATTGGACTTGTTTTATCAAATAAATATACCTTTTATATGGGATCACGCTATGTGCGTCTTTCCCCCTCACACTGTACATCACTACTCTACCTGACGAACACTGAGGAGAGAGGCACGGGGACAGATTCCAGATTGGTGATACCCCTGGAGGCATACGAGCTCGGCGCTCGTGGATTGATGCCCACACTCACTTCATGAAAGTGAGTGCAACCTCCCCCTGTGTGTGTCTTGCCCCCCTCCACTGTGGTCATCGCAGAGTTATTTTACATGCTGTAGATTTTTTATATTTCGCTTGGTATGTTCATCATTGTCACTACCTTATACACGGAACATCTACACCTGCGGGTCATTTGCAACACAGGCTGTACACCTTACAGCTGTAAGGTAAGCGGCTTGCCAACAAGGAGGTGTCCTCACTGAAGATCCCCCCTCTCTTCACGATTGGAATTGTTTTGTGTTTCTCATCACAAGTTTTTGGACTGGATGATAGAACTATTATTCATGTTTGTCCTAGGGATTTGTCATAGTAGCTATGAGTAAGCACTCAGTCCTGAGTGCGAAACGCGTCAGCCTATCTGTACCTTCTGCATGACAGTCTTGTTATTTTGATGATCCCATTTTTTCAATAAAGTGAAGTTTTTTGATTACATCCTGTGTGCGGCATCCAAATCTTCTCCTCCACTCAAGCCTCACTTGTAGTCCACCAGGATTTGGCACGTTTTTGCTAATGGGGCACTAGCCCACATGTTTTCTTGCATTATATATTTTTTTGGATTGTGTCATTATTTATCCTATTTGTGTTAGTATATGCAGTTTTGCTTTGCTATATTCAAGCAGTCACTGTTTCACAATTACCTTTATATATTAGGCTTTGTTTGCCCACAACATTATAGTCATGTTGATCAACTACGTTGCACTGCACTGCATCCCCACCATGTTCTGTTCGCATGTAGGATCCATTCATACATTGGCCCATTTCTGCTTTTTTAGTTCACTTTGCCACTTTAGTCATCTTTGTAGCTCTCTCCTCCTCCCCCCCCCCCCCCCTTCATCACAGCGCAACTACCATCTTCTCCCACTTTTGTCTCATTTGTCCTGCCCTGGATCAGTACTTAGGTGTTGCAGCAGTGTCCTTTTAGCATAGCACCCCCCCCCCCCCCCCGACAGCGCAGGAGTTTCCACTTTCACATTAGAAGTAGCCCAACCCTACTCTACACATCGCCCATAGTGCTGGGCCCAAGACCAATGACACGTGCCCTGATTATTCTAGGAGGTACATTGGGGCTACCTTTACCAAGCCTCTGCTGATGCTTGGAAGTAGCCCAACTGTACTCTACAGTTTCAATTGGCCATAACTGGACTCTAGAAGAGCTTTGATCATCTCCCTCTAAGGAAGCCATCCTCAACTAGGATTCCCCCATAGGTTGTTAGGGGCTCCTTGAGCTGTAGCTGATCGACGTCCCATTTGATGGCACCTTCATAGTTCCAGGGCCAACACCAACAGTATGACCACACCTTTTTTGCAATCTCCAAAAGGAGGGTATCCTGTTTAAAGTGTCGGGAGCATTCTCTCACTCTACAATCAGCTTTAGCGGGGGTTCCCTGGCACCTGAAAATAATTTCAATGGTTCTACTAGGGCAGTGGACTCCAAACTGTGGCCCTTTGCTTGCCTTTATCTGGTCCTTGGGGCACTATTCCTCCCAATGGCCCCAACGACGGGACAATACTCCTCCCAATGGTCCCAACGACGGGGCAATATTCCAACACGTACTGACCACAGGTGCGATGTACATTTACTCCCACTGACCACAAAGACTAAAACCCTGTCTTCTCCCACTGATGCTGAGGCATTTACTACTCCCAGTGGTCACAGTCCACCCACCTAAAGTCTGAAGGGCAGTAAACGGACTCTGTTTAGAAAGTTTAGAGACCCCTGTTCTAGGGCTAAAAGGCTGCAAGCATACTTGGTGTTTAGCCCCAGTACGTAAGAGTCTGGCGTTCTGGTAAGGGCGGAGGGCACAGGTGCACCATCCAGTCCAGCTGCCTGTAAAACTCTATGGGAAGCAGAAAAATGCTGCAGCTGATGGTGCACCAAGTGGTACCAACTTTAACAGTAGCATGCCCCCAGGAACAAACACACAAAACGTAGAGTGCTTGCATTCTAGGAGTTCATCCCTGGGCACATACTACCCTAAACATTGGTACCCCATGGTTAGTAATGGCAAACATTGGCACCCCAGATGTTTTGGAACTACATTTCCCATGATGCTCGTGCACTCTGCAGTGTAGTTGAGCATCATGGGAAATTTAGTTCCAAAACATCTGGGGTGCCAAGGTTCACCATCACTGCCCTAGGTGCAGTCTAGCCCTGCCCAGCAGCAGAAGCTTTTCACATGGGCCTGCACAGGCTGCCGGCAGCGGGGCTAAATGGTGCGCCTGTGTCTTCCACAAGCACCAAAATGCCAGAATCGTGAGCACTGGGGCTATACATCTAGCGTGTATGGACCCCAACATGTTTCACCCACAAAATATACACACAAAAGAAAAAACTAGCAGGTGCGCTGCTCCAGTTTAGTATAGCCCTCCAGCTGGCTATTGGTGATATTTACACAAGTCAAAAGGGTGCTGTTGCTCTCCATGGATCGTCCGGGTGGCAGGAACACATCTAGACGAAAGAAGAGCACAAAGCCACCCTAATGTCACTTGGATTTAATATGGTAAAGTTAAAAACACTACAATGGTCAAACTCAAATTGTGTGAAGATAGATACATAAGGATTCCACTGTGGCCGCACTACTAAAACCGCCTCAAAATCCCAACAGGGGAGGGGGGAGCCGTGGACGTCCTGCCCGGATCCTGGCAGCACACACCTGAGGCTATCCACTACCAGGCTTGACGTGCAGATCCTAATGCGCATGCGCTCGTTGCTGCTCGCCAAGGACACACAAACCCACACAAGCAGGATACGGGGGGGGGTGAGGACATCAGAGTTGCCATGACAACACATTTTGGAGCCATGACCTCCTTCCTCAGGTCACGCCCACTAACTCTGGGATGAAAGACACACCCATGATGACGCCTCCCCTGATCGAGACAGGGGAGGCGCCACCGTGAACGCGTCTTTCTTCCCCTATATATTGGCAAGTTACCAGCGAGTTAGTAGGCATGGCCTGAGCAAGGAGGCGATGCGTCCGAAAAGCTTTATCATGGCAACTGTGTGATGTCCTCACTCTCTTCTCCCCTGTGTATCCTGCGCATGTGGGTTCGTGTGTCCTAGGAGAGCAGCACCCTGGCGGATGCGCATTAGGATCTGCACGTTGAGCGTGGTGGTTAGCCTTGGATCCGGACAGCTAGGTTGAACATCCATGGCTCCCCCCTCCCCTGTCGGGATCTTGAGGTGGTTTTAGGAGTGTGGCCACAGTGAAATCCTTATGCTGTATCTATCTACACACAATGCAAGTTTGACTATTGTAGTCTTTTTAACTTTACCTTGATAGCTATGTTGTCAGATGACCAAAAGAGCAGGGGTCGAAGCACTCCTGCATTGGGCCCTCCCATAAGCTGGAGCTTCGGAGGAAGAGGAGAACCCTGGCTGCTAGGAGGTAAGACGGACAAGGCAAGTAAAACCCCAATCAATGGTACCCCAATCCAAAACAAACAAGCATTTGTGGTTCAGAGGAAGCCCCACTGCTAGGGTAGTTCAGCTTTAAAAACAGAACTCCAGACAATCATCTTTTTTGATTTGATAGTGGGGAAGGGTTAGATCCTCTGTTGGGTTTTGGTTGATTTGTCCCAATTGCAAAGACTTTCCCTTCATCACTGGGAGAGGAACGGAGGGGAACTTTTCCCCAAAGAGGACATGGAAACAAAAACCCAACTACGGTTCTAACTCTCCCCACTTAAAGAAAATGAGAAAAAAAATTAAAGTTACGTACCGGTAACGTCTTTTCCTGTAGTCTTTCAGGACAGCCACAATAGAGAGATAGTCTCCTCCCCTTCCTCTGGAAACACTGCGCCAGCCCATAAATTCTCTCCTCCCCTGCCAGACCTCAGTTCTTTCAAGAGTACCTCCGGCCAGCTGGGGAGACACAAGAACACATTAATAACATACCAATCAATATCATTATCATATTGCGTTCCGGTCTTAAATAAGACCCCCCCAAGCTTAGGGTGGGTAACTAGGGCTGTCCTGAAAGACTACAGGAAAAGACGTTACCGGTACGTAACTTTAATTTTCCCTTTTCGTCATTTCAGGACAGCCACAATAGAGAGGATAATCGAGCACTTACCAATTAGGGTGGGACTACAGCTTGCAGAACTTTTCGCCCAAAAGACTGCTCACCTGCCGCCACCAGGTCCACTCTGTAATGTCTAACGAAAGTGGAGTAGCTGGACCATGTCGCTGCCTTGCATATTTGCTCTGGCGTTGCTCCAGCCTTCTCTGCCTGGGAAGTTGCCACTGCTCTGGTGGAGTGTGCCTTTATGCCTCTAGGGACCTCCTTCCCTGCTAAAGAATATGCCTGCCCAATAGCTAATCTAAGCCATCTGGCAATCGTGCGTCGGGACGCTCTGAGACCCTTTCTGGCCCCAGAAAACAAAATAAATAGAGAATCAGACTTCCTTATCATTTTAGTCATCTCTAGGTATTGTAGGATACACCTCCTCACATCTAAAAAATGAAATTTTAGTTCCCTTTCACCTGAAGGATTGGGACAAAACGAGGGTAGGACTATTTCCTGGCTTCTGTGAAAGCCTGACGCCACTTTAGGCAAAAAAGCTGGATCAGTCTTAAGGACTATCCTGTCTGGCAAAATAACACAAAAAGGAGGTCTAATTGATAACGCCTCAATTTCGCTGACTCTCCTGGCAGTTGTCACTGCTACTAAAAATACTGTTTTTAGGGTAAGCTCCCTTAACAGGCACTTGTCCAATGGCTCAAAGGGAATACCCGTAAGGCTCTGCAAAACCAGAGATAGATCCCACCCGGGAAAGGGTGGACCTCGGGTAGGTCTCTGTCTTGACAGTGCCCTAAAGAATCTGACCACCCATGGATTGGTAGCCAGAGACTTCTCCAGATAAACACTGAGTGCTGAAACCTGACTTTTAAGGGTGCCTACGGATAAACCCTTGTCCGCTCCACACTGCAGAAACTCCAACACAGCTACGGGACTCTGCACCGAGAAGGAGTTTTCTATGCACCATTTGTTGAAAAGGAGCCAGACTTTTTTGTAAATCTTACGTGTCTCCTTTTTCCTACTATTGAGGAGTGTGGAGATTAAGCTCTCTGAAAATCCCTTAGATTTTAAAATACCCTCCTCAGTAGCCAGGCCGCTAATTTCCACTGCTGCACTTGTGGGCAGAGGACTGGACCCTGCGACAGAAGATCCTTTCGAGGTGGAAGGAAAAGGGGCGGCTCCGCTGCTAACTGACTGAGGATTGAAAACCATGCCCTTTTCGGCCAATGTGGAGCTACTAGAATGAGAGAGGTGCTCTCTAGTTGAAACTTCCTCAGAACCGCCGGTAATAGCACCGGAGGAGGGAAGGCGTAGCATGTCCTGAAATGCCAGTTCTGAGACAATGCGTCCACCCCCAGTGCTCCTTCCCCTGCATGTAGGGAGAAAAAACAGGGGGTTTTCGCGTTGTCTTTTGAAGCGAAAAGTTCTACTTCCGGGGGTCCCCATTTCTCGGATATGAGATTGAAGACCTCCTGGTTGAGGGCCCAATCTCCCTCCTTTAGACTCCTCCGGCTGAGGAAATCTGCGATTATATTTCTCTCCCCTCTCAAAAAAAACGCTGAGAGTGAGAGAGTGTTGAACTCGGCCCAGCTTAGAATATCCTTTGCTAGGGCCAACAGACTTCCGCTCCTGGTGCCTCCCTGCTTGTTTATATAGGCCACGGTGGATGAGTTGTCCGACCGTACCTGTATATGGTGGCCCTGGAGTTCCTTTTTGAAAAATCTGAGGGCTAGGCCCACTGCCCTCAGCTCTTTCCAGTTGGAAGACCTTTGCAGTTCGTCGCCCTTCCATGTGCCCTGCGCTAGAAGTGATCCCAAATGTGCCCCCCAGCCTTTGCCACTTGCGTCCGTGGTTACGATCTGTGGGACTGGGATAAGCCACAGACGTCCCTGTGACAAATTCACTTCCTTCCTCCACCACCAAAGAGATATCTTTATTTGATGGGGAACCTGTACTAAGGTGTCTAGATCCCTCTGACTGTGGTCCCATACTCTTAGTACATAAGATTGCAGAGGACGAAAATGTAATCCTGCCCACTGCACTGCTGGAAGAGTAGACGTTAGAAGGCCTAACGTAGACATTATGGACCTTTTTGACACCAGCTGGTTGCACTGGAGGGGAGAACTGCTCTGTCCAGCTTTAGAATCTTTTCCCTTGGAAGGAAAACCCTCAAAAGCGTAGTGTCCAGCAGGTATCCCAGGTACATAATGTGCTGTGAAGGAATGAGACTGGACTTTTCTAAGTTCAGCAGCCATCCCAACCCTGTTAGTACCCTCTTGGTTAGATCGAGGTCCTTGATCAACTGTTCTGGGGATACTGCAAATAGGAGCAGGTCGTCCAGATAGGCTATGACTGACACCCCCTGGAGTCGCAGGAAGGCCAAGGCCTCTGCCAGTACCTTTGTGAATATGCGGGGCGAGGAGGATAGCCCGAAAGGTAGTGCTTGAAACTGTAGATGCAGTATTGTACCTTTCAGGTCTATTGCTAACCGGAGAAACTTTTGGGAAGTTTCTGCGATAGGGACATGTAGATACGCGTCCCTGAGGTCCAGAGACACCAAGTAGCAGTTGTGTGGCAGCAGGGCCCTGACCGTAAAAATTGATTCCATGCGGAATCTTCTGTAGCAAATTGACCTGTTTAAGGGTTTTAAATTCAGAATCAATCTGAATTTCCCTGAGGGTTTTTTCACCACAAATACGTGGGAATAAAACCCCTCTCCTTCCTGCCCCTTTGGTACTCTGCGAACTACGTTCTGAATCTCTAGTTCTTTCAGGGCGTCGACCAAAGCTTCGGCCTTTGCTGTGCAGGTGGAAAGCTGCGTAACCAGGAACCTCTGCGGGGGGGGGCTCTGAGAATTCCAGGAGATATCCCCTTCTTATGATCCCCAGGATAAATAGATTGGGAGAGAGGGTCTCCCACTGTGGAAGAAAGGCCCCCAGTCTTCCTCCCACCGTCCCTAGAGAGTCATTGATCTTTACGGGTTTTCTCAGGAGGGCGAAAAATCGCCCCTCCTCTGCCCTTACCTCTTTGGCCCCAAGTTTTCTTCTCTTGTTTGGGAGATTCCTTGCCTTTTTTCGGACGAAACCCCTTCCTTGTCTGAGCTGGGGCCTTCCGTTTAAGCGGAAAGGACTTCTTTTTGTCCGCTGTACGGTCTAAGACCGTCTCTAACCCAGGGCCAAAGAGTAGATCACCTGTCAGGGGTATCCCGCACAATTTGACCTTGGAGGCGGTGTCCCCCAAGTTTTCAGCCAGAGCGCTCTTCTGGCTGAATTTGCCAGCGCCGCTGATCTGGCCGACATACGAACTGACTCTGCCGAGGCGTCTGCAATATATGCGATTCCTCGCAGAATCGTGGGGAATGAAGCTAGGATAGTTTCCTTGGCTGTGCCAGCTTCAATATGCTCCTGAATCTGGAAAAGCCAATGTTCTAAATTGCGGGCTACCACAGTAACAGCCATTTCTGGCTTTAAATTACCCACAGTTGAGTCCCACGTCTTTTTTAGAAGTGAGTCTATCCTCTTGTCCATGACATCCGACAAGGCCACCATATCCTCAAATGCTAGGTCTGTGTGTCTAGAGACCTGAGTGAAGGCGGCGTCTAATTTGGGATTTTTATTCCAAATGGACGCTGGATCCTCTGAAAACGGGAACCTTCTTTTAAGGGAGCTAGAAAAAAAGGGTTTCCTCTCAGGATCCTGCCACTCCTTTTTAATTGTTTCCACCAGAACATCATGTACTGGAAAAACTTTTCTTTTTTGATCTCCCAAGCCCTTATACATAAGGTCATGGAGAGATGGGGGTTTTTTATCCTCGTGTATACCGAGGGTTGTATATATTGCCCCTAAGAGGTCTTCCACCTCATCCAGGGACAATTTATACCTGGAGATTTTCCTGGACTCCCCGTCCTGGTCTTCCCCTTCTGACTCCTCATGGGAGTCAGACGTGCCACTGTCCGGTTGCCTCAGCTCCACCCCGGAAGGGCCTGACATTTCCTCTGCCATAACTAAATTAGTAGATCTGGCAGGTGCAGAGCCCTGAGCATGAGGCGGGGTTGTATCCTGCTGAATGGGTTTAGAGGGAAGCTGAAACGTCTCAAAAAACATTTTAAAGGATGAAAAGGTGGATGACAGTTCCTTCACAGAAGCTGCCAAACCAGACTGCTGTTCAGATTCCCTTTCCTTAACCAGGGAGTCTATGCATTCTTTACACAAAACTTTTGTCCATGCTTCCCCTAAACTGTCTCTGCAAGAGGCACACTTCCTTTTAGAGACATGCGTGGACTTTGTTTTTTCTGTAGATTTCTGAAATTACATACAAAAACCACATATTACATTCAGCATATTTAAGTGGAAACAACCCTGGGAGTGTACCAGAACCACTTTAAAAAGGGAACTGCGCACACCCCCCACCCCCTGACCACCCAGGGGGTCTGCCCCCCCTCTAAGTAAGGAACCATACATGAGGGGGAACAATCCTTAGATAGAGAGGACCCTTCCCCAGGGAACTCTTACCTGGGGATCAGGCTGGAGATAGCGTCCGTATGAGCTGCAGCATCTGCCTCAGACATGACTGCAGGTGGTTGCCTGTGTAGAGTCTCACACTGTCTCCACGTGTAAACCGACTCACTCCAGCCTGAGCCCGGCCCCCTATCAGCACCGCGACCCGGAACCGGAAGTCGCGGGTCAAAGGGAAAGCGTCCGCCCCCCCCCGCCGGAAATGACGTCACCCGTCGTCCGGCCCGCTGGTTCTAAATTTTGCGGCCTGTACAAAGTACAGGGAGAGCAGACTGTTCCCATGCTGCGGCCCTGTGGACGCGATAGGGGTCCCCCACGACCTGATGCCGCGCTCGGCAAGGAAGGGGTGGCTTCAGCTGCGGTATGTACCACCACTTTTTTATCCTGGAAGCCCCTGCTTCCCTATGGATGTTCTCTTTAGAAGGCCACAATCTCCCTGACTGCACCCGGCCTGGTTCCTCTGCACAGTGTCTCCCCACCGGAGGAAACACTAATAACTGAGGTCTGGCAGGGGAGGAGAGAATTTATGGGCTGGCGCAGTGTTTCCAGAGGAAGGGGAGGAGACTATCTCTCTATTGTGGCTGTCCTGAAATGACGAAAAGGGAAAAAACAGAAATAAGCTGTGGTTTCCCCGTTAACCTTTACCTTGGCCACCATCACTGACCACAGCCTATTGCAAAAGGTACTTACAGACATGAAAGAAAGTTCCTCAACTCTGGTTGGATATGGAAATGTTCTCAGGCAAATAGACATTTTCCAATGCTCTCTGGTAGTGCTCAGGGGATGGACTAAATGCCTGCCCGGCCCAACACTCCCTCCTCCAGGGAACAAATATGTGCATGATTGCTCAGGAGGTGGGACCAGACTCAACCCGTGCCTAATGATACATCCAGGACAGATAATACTATTCCCCAGACTGGCTACTCATATCTATGAATGCCTAAAGGTAACAAACTAAAAAAAGTAACCACCACATTCCTCTGATATGCTCGTGCACTTGCCATGAACTGCCGCTCTGCAGCAGCTTGAGGAAGTACAAAAAAGGCGAGGAGTGAAATGGGGCACGTTTTAAATTGGTTGCTGGGAATAGGCCTACCACAAGCTGCTGTTTATTCCTAAAAACTTCCAACCCCACCTCCTCCCAAAAAAAAAATAAAAAATTAATACACACACAATATATTATATATATATATATATATATATATATATATATATATATATATATATATATATATATATATATATACATACATACATATATACATATATACATACATACACACACTACATACACATATATATTATACACATATACACACAATAATAATCATAATGACAATGATGATCATAATTATAATAATGATTAAGATGAGAATATTTATAATACTAAAAAGAAATACAGAACCGATCAGTTTAATAATTTAATTTTAATCATCATGATCAATTTACAAAGAAAGGCACACTGGAAGTTATAAATATAGAATTTATAAAAAAAAAAAAAACAAAAAAAAAAAACACACTTCTTAATTTCTTTTTGTTCTAGTTCCATATAGCAGTGAGTGGAAAAAAAAGGTAGCAAATGTAAAATGTAAATGTAATGTATACTGGCAATTGCATAGATTTTACCTACAGGACTTAAGGTGCAAACGATTTGTAATTGGGTAAGTGTACATTGTAAGTTAAATTTAGTATTGTCATTTCCAGCCAGTAGGTGTCACTCCCAGTTTCTCTTTATGTTTACCCGTGTATTCTTAGCTGCTCTGTTGTAGAAAGGAGGAAGGAAGAAAAATGCTGACTATGACCCTAAGAACACCATCCCTACAGTCACACACGGAGGTGGAAATATGATGCTTTGGGGCTGTTTCTCTCTACTAAAGGTACAGGCCGACTTTGCCACATTGAGGGGCCAACGGACGGGACCATGTGTTGTAAAATCTTGGATGAGAATCTTCTTCCCTCAGCCAGAACACTGAAGATGGGTCGTAGATGGGTCTTCCAGCATGGCAATGCCCCAAAACATACCCCCAAGGCAACAAAGGCGTGACTCAAGAAAAAGCACATTAAGGTCATGGAGTGGCCTAGCCAGTCTCCAGAACTTAATCCTATAGAAAATGTATGGAGGGAGCAGAAACTTTGAGTTGCCAAGAAACCTTAAGGATTTAGAGAAGATCTGTAAAGAAGAGTGGACTTTTAAATGCAAAAAAAACCAAAAAAAAAACCCATGATTCAAGTCTGCGCACATTTTGCTATAAAGTGTAAATGGCTCCTAGCCGTACCGCCATATCCATCACCGTCATAGAAAGCAACAGAGATCAAAGTTTGCGCTGACCACCCAGATTCAATATCCCATACAGACAATTGGAGTGTGTGAGAGCAGAACCCCTCCCTTTTCCGCTCTGTTAACAGTATAACCGTAGTCCGCCGCGATCAGTACTACAAATCAGGCCGCCGGATGTCGTTCAGAGCTTACAGAACTTTGGCTTTGACCATAAAGTTATCAAACTGCGCAAACTCAAATGAGGCGGTACCTATGGCGGCCCAGCCGTGAGCCGGTCCCACCGTAATCTCGCCTTTCCACAAAGGAAGGCCGTTCAGGAGGCCGTAGGCACTGGAACCCTGGAAGGGAAATGAGAGAGAAGCGGCGTTATTCAATGTCTGGACACAGGATCTACAAATAAAGCTTAGCAGAAATCCCTAACCCCCTTCCTGCCTGGCCTACTGTAATACGACGGCCGAGCGGGAGCCCTTTCTTCCTGGGTGGAGGTCCTCCCAGAATTGCGCCACGCCCCGGTGCGATCTGTCACGGCCAATGATAGATCACTGTACTGGCCCGCTACCGATACCATGTGATCTCTGTGGCCAATCACAGCAGATCACATGACAGTTGAACACAATGAAAGGTTTTGATTTATGCCTTTCATTGGGTACTATTGTGATGAGCTCTGACTGGACACAGGGATCACATGGTACAGACAAGGACAACCACAGCCCACAGGTACCACGTGATTAGTACAGAGAATCACAATAGTAAACAATGAATAGTTTTCATTCACAAAAAAGATGGTTGCTTATAACTGCAAAATTCAGTTATAAGCAGTGTGTAAAAAAAAAAAAAAAAAATCCAATAAAAAAAATGTAATCGAATTTCTGCATCAATTTAGGCCAATATGTATTCTGCTACATGTTTTTGGTAAAAAAAAAAAAAAAAAAAAATCCCAATAAGCGTATATTGATTGTGGATGCGATAATTTTTGCACAAACCAAACTATAGGATATTATGCATTTTGATTCATTTATTTATTTTTTACTAGTAATGGCGTCGATCAGCGATTTTTAGGTGGACTGAGACATTGCGGCGGACACTTTTTTTGGGAAGCAGTGACATTATTACCGTGATCAGTGCGAAAAACATGCACGGTCCTTGTACTAACGACACTGGCAGGACAGGGTTTAACACCAGGGGCCGATTAAAGGGTTAAGTGCGTCCCTAGTGAGGTGCTTACTAACTGTGTGGGGGATGGACTGACTGGATGAACACAAGATCTCCATTTACTTCCCTGTCAGAACGGCGATCTGCCTCGTCTACATCGGCAGACCGGCGATCTGCCTCGTCTACATCGGCAGACCGGCGATCTGCCTCGTCTACATCGGCAGACCGGCGATCTGCCTCGTCTACATCGGCAGACCGGCGATCTGCCTCGTCTACATCGGCAGACCGGCGATCTGCCTCGTCTACATCGGCAGACCGGCGATCTGCCTCTGGTGAGCGATCGACCGTACCCACTCATAGCGCCCCCACACCTCTGGCCAATCGGCAAGCGAGTGCCCCTTCTGGCTATTGCATTAAATGACGTACAGGCACATCGTTTCACGCAATAGAGCCAACCCGCCGCAGTATACTGTGTCTGGTTGGCAAGTGGTTAATTTTCCCAAAAATTGGGACAGAAGATTACAACCTCAAAAAAAAAAACAAAAAAAAAAACCTCGCCTTGCCTTTTGCCAAATACCTTGGACTGTCTACTTTCCAAAAAAAAAAAAAGGGGGGGGTCATTTGGGGGTATTTGTACTGTCCTGGCATTTTTTGGGCCTCAAGAAATGAGGCCCATCTCATTTCTTGAGGCCCAAAAATGCCAGGACAGTACAAATACCCCCAAATGACCCCCTTTTTATTTTTTGGAAAATAGACAGTCCAAGGTATTTAGCAAAAGGCAAGGCAAGATTTTTTTGAAGTTGTAATTTTCTGTCCCAATTTTTATACATCAGGATTATTTGAGGACTGTATAAAACGTTCCTACAGACCAAATATACACGGATTTGGGTTATTTTCACCAAGGAAATGTAGCAGAATACATGTTTGGCCTAAATTTATGAATAAATAAAATTTAAAATTGAACAAACACAACGCTTTATCGTGCACCACACTGCCCCAACTGCAGCAGCTCCCCCTTGCTGTAGGCATTTGCAAGTGGGGGCAGTAAAGCCAGGCAGCTTAGCCATGTATTAAACCCCCCCCTTAACATACAGAGAGAAAAAAAAAAAAAAAAAAAAAGTCTCCTCACTGCCTTTCAAATGCCTTCGTAAAGGGGCAGCAAAGTCTGCCACAAATCTAAACATAGCAGAATGCTGGCCAGAGAGGGTTCGGATCTCAGCCGGTTCAGCAGGAACCAGCCGAGATTCGACTTTGTATGGGCAGGCTGAGTGAACCAAGCTGATCGATCAACTTGGGTACAGCCAGCCTACTGGATTTACTTTTGTTTATTTGCTAGTGGGTGGTATAGCTGCTAGCAATAACAACTGTCTTCTCTTGGCGGGGGCAGCTCCCCCCTCCCCCCCCATCCCCCCGCCGAGGGGGAGATTACAAAGGCCCGGCAGGAGGGATTCCCGCATCAAACACACGGACTGCATTGTTGGGGGAATCTAGCGAAATTCTCTTCTGCAACCAATTCGCCCAGTGTGTGGCCAGCCTAAGGCACCATGCAGAATGGATTCTGCAAAATCTTTTATGATGAAAACAAAAAAAAAAAAAGGGGGGGGGGCACACATCAGTAGAAGTGCCCGTCCACAGAGATCAGTGGTCTCCAAACTGCGGCTCTTTGCTTGCTTTTATCCAGCCCTTGGGGAATTATTCCCTCCACTGTTGCTGCCACCCTATTTCTCCCACTAAAACAAGATATTTGGGGGGCACACCTTCTCATTAAAGCTGGTGCAGCCATAAGACCATACAATAGAAGAAAAATATTACAGCGCACACATGCAAAAAAAATTCACCTCCAGCAAGGCTAATTTAAAAACACCTAAACATTCTCAAAAAGACATTTTCAAAAATATGGGGATTTGGTCACACCATATTGCTATATGGTGCTAAGCCCACTTACTGCGACAAAGTACCCCAAGATTAGTGGGTCCTACACTATCCATAGAGTTGTGAGATCCTGCTTCTCTGAACCATGAGAGCTACACTCTTCTAAATGGGAGAATTTAAAGGTCTCCACCTATTTTTCTTTTTTGAATTTTTTTGCATGTGTGCGCTGTAATATTTTTCTTCTATTTCTCCCACTGACACCAATGACGGGGTACTTTTTTTCCCACTAACACCAATGATGGGGCACTATTCCTCCCAATGACACCAATGATGGGCATTATGCCTCCCACTGACACCAATGATGGGCATTATGCCTCCCACTGACACCCCACCATGGGCATTATGCCTCCCACTGACACCAATGATGGGACACTATTCCTCCCACTGACACAAAGGATGGGGAACAGTTTACTACCACTGACACCGGGTCATTTTTTACTCCCACTGGCTGTCCAGTCCGCCCCCCCTAAAGTTTGAAGGACAGTAAACTGGCCCTTTGCTTAGAAAGTTGGAGACCCCTGACATAGATCATCTACATACCTCAACGTGAAGAGTCAGTGTGTGCCATGTCCCGGCACAAACGCCAGAAAGTCCTTTCCCAAGAATGATCTTCCCAACTGTAAATAGAATGCAGAGTTATGATGTGCAAATATCACCCAATCACCACCAGAGACCATCCCCATCAGAGACCCAAACATTCATCATGTCAGAACAGGAAACCTGAATCGGCACAAACTAATCATCTTTCATTTCATTTTTCCCCCCCATTTTTTTTGCCCTTCGTATTAAAAGTGGTCATAAAACACCACTTGGTCAGTTGTACCTACAGTAGAGCTGCACGATTAATCATTAAAAATAAAAATTGTGATCTCTATTCAACCCCCCTCACGATCTTAATCCGGCATTTACACGATTCATTCAAGAAACAAGTGCAGAGCCATTCTCTGCTCACAGCTGTCAAAAAACAAAAACAACCATCCAGCAAATGTTTATCAACATTGCTCAGCGCTGAGATAAAAAGAAACATTGTATCATTTGGTTCTTTCAAAAGGGATGAACTTCGGTCTGTAAATGAGGTCAGTTTAACCACTGAAACACTAAACCTTTTTCTGACACTTGTTGCTTACAGGTTAAAATGTTTTTTTTTTTTTTTGTTATATATAATGTTTGGGGGTCCTAAGTAATTTTCTATTTTTTTAGCAGAGACCTTAGAGAATAAAATGGCGGTTGTTCCAATATTTTATGTCACACTTTATTTGCGTAGCGGTCTTTCAAACACAAGTTTTTGGGAAAAAATACACTTCAATGATAAAAAATAAATAAATAAAAAAAACAGTAAAGTTAGCCCAATTTTTTTGTATAATGTGAAAGATGTTACGCCAAGAATCGTGATCCTTATTCTAAGACAAAAAAAAAAAGCGGGCTTCTCGTTTTTTCTAGAATCGTGCAGCTCTAACCTACAGGTGAACCTACAGTAAGGCACGTGCCCCATTTAGGAGATAGACAGATTTAGCAGCCAGTGACATCACCAGCGCACGCACACAGCTACAGCCATGACCCCAGCGCGCATGCGTGACATCATCGCTGCTCCACGGCCGGAGCATGAAAACATGAAAGGAAGAGCAGGTGGAGATGGAATCCCTGGCAGCATGACACTGGAGGGATCTGTTTTGTAGGCTTTCATAATGCGCACCGCATACTAGAACATTATGTCATATCGTGCAGGGAGAACATTTTTTTAAAGACTTAAACTACCACTTTAAAAAGGCAGCTCAGTGAAACAAGAAACGAGAACTTATTGAAGAGCCCCTGAGATGTGTCCATGTAGGGGGAAGCAATACAGTCACTTTAAAAAAGAAGAATTCCAGGTATGGACATTTTTACAGTTATGTGGATCCAGCTTGGTCCAATGTAACTATGTATATACTATACCTGTGGCCCTTTGCTTATCTTTTTGGCACTATTCTCCCCACCGACACCGACAATGGGCCATCAGTCCTCCCACCGACACCAACAATGGGCCATCAGTCCCCCTACCGACACCAACAATGGGCCATCAGTCCCCCTACCGACACCAACAATGGGCCATCAGTCCCCCTACCGACACCAACAATGGGCCATCAGTCCCCCTACCGACACCAACAATGGGCCATCAGTCCCCCTACCGACACCAACAATGGGCCATCAGTCCCCCTACCGACACCAACAATGGGCCATCAGTCCTCCCACCGACACCAACAATGGGCCATCAGTCCTCCCACCGACACCAACAATGGGCCATCAGTCCTCCCACCGACACCAACAATGGGCCATCAGTCCTCCCACCGACACCAACAATGGGCCATCAGTCCTCCCACCAACACCAACAATGGGCCATCAGTCCTCCCACCAACACCAACAATGGGCCATCAGTCCCCCTACCGACACCAACAATGGGCCATCAGTCCCCCTACCGACACCAACAATGGGCCATCAGTCCCCCTACCGACACCAACAATGGGCCATCAGTCCCCCTACCGACACCAACAATGGGCCATCAGTCCTCCCACCGACACCAACAATGGGCCATCAGTCCTCCCACCGACACCAACAATGGGCCATCAGTCCTCCCACCGACACCAACAATGGGCCATCAATCCCCCCACCGACACAAACAATGGGCCATCAGTCCTCCCACCAACACCAACAATGGGACGCTATTCCACCCACCGACACCAATGATGGGACGCTATTCCACCCACCGACACCAACGATGGGACGCTATTCCACCCACCGACACCAACGATGGGACGCTATTCCACCCACCGACACCAACGATAGGACGCTATTCCACCCACCGACACCAATGATTCAACGCTATTCCACCCACCGACACCAACGATGGGACGCTATTCCACCCACCGACACCAACGATGGGACGCTATTCCACCCACCGACACCAACAATGGGTCATCAGTCCTCCTACCGACACCAACAATGGGCCATCAGTCCCCCTACCGACACCAACAATGGGCCATCAGTCCTCCCACCGACACAAACATTGGTCATCAGTCCTCCCACCAACACCAACGATGGGACGCTATTCCACCCACCGACACCAATGATGGGACGCTATTCCACCCACCGACACCAACGATGGGACGCTATTCCACCCACCGACACCAACGATGGGACGCTATTCCACCCACTGACACCAACGATGGGACGCTATTCCACCAACCGACACAAACAATGGGTCATCAGTCCTCCTACCGACACCAACAATGGGCCATCAGTCCCCCTAACGACACCAACAATGGGCCATCAGTCCTCCCACCGACACAAACAATGGGCCATCAGTCCTCCCACCAACACCAACAATGGGACGCTATTCCACCCACCGACACCAACGATGGGACGCTATTCCGCCCACGGACACCAACGATGGGACGCTATTCCACCAACCAACACCAACGATTGGATAATTTCTACCTAATAACTGAAGGACAGTAAACTGAAAGTTTGGAGACCCCTGTTCTAGAAGCTGAAAATCCTTGTAATAGACACAGATACCACACCACCAATATAGTGATCTCCACTAGCTTCTTGGTCCCAAGTTGCATTGTGAACACAGGAGGAGGTCAGTCACTGGGCTCTGGCCCCTCCACCTCATCCAATCAGAGAAGACATTGCATTCACTAAAACTGCAAAGCATTCTCTGAATGGCCCCTGTGCCGAACGGCCGGCCTCCTGTGTTCACAATGCAGCAGGGCATCCACGTGGCACATGACCCGGAAGCTAGTGGAGATTACTGGAGTAGAGGAGTAGTAATGGAGGTCTACTACAGCGATTTCCAGTTTCTAGAGGGATCCCATAGCTATGGTATATTTAAAGTTACATTGGTCCAAGCTGGATCAATGCAACCATGTAAAAATGTCCATACCTGGAATTCTCCGTTAAAGTGGTAGTAAACTACAAAATAAAAATAAAAAAAATGTTCCTACTGCAAAGTTCTAATCATATCGTAATGTGTAGGGTGCATCGCATACTAGCACATTATGAAAGACTTACCTTGAAATGAAGACCTCCAGCGGCGCGCTGTCACTGCTGACGGGGCTTCTATCTGCACCCCCATATTCCTTCCGGGTTCACGGGCTACGGTCGCTTGAATGGGCGAGCAACGAGGACGTCACTCCCATGGTACACAGCTCTGAAAGAACAGCACCAGTATGCCATACCTTCAGAGCGCATGTGACGGTGAGGTCACCGGCTGCCAAACGAGCAAATCTCTCCTAAACAATGCAGGTTTAGGAGATATTCATTTCACCTACAGGCAATTCTTATTATAAAGCTCAACTGCTCAACTACCCACTTTAACCACTTTGTGACCGCCCGCAACGTACTGCGGATGAGCAGTCACTGTAGGCAAAGCGAAGTACTGGCACATCACTGCCTACTTCTGGGTTTAGCGCATGTGCCGGAGTTTAGAGCTGTGATTGATCACATGGTAATGAGCCTACGTCACAGGCTCTTTACGGGGATTGGAGATGCGATGTGTCAGAGCAAGAGGCCTATCATGCTGGCCATCATATGACGCCCAGTTAGGATAATACAACCACTTTCCAGCCATCATTCTGCTATATGGTGGGCGGGAAGTGGTTAAAAATGTTTATTGGGTATGTTTTATAGCAAAAAAAAAAAAAAAAAAACTGCTCTGTGTAACAGTTTTGCACAGAGCAGCCCCAATCCCCCTCTTTCTTCTCGGGTCCCTCTTCAGCACTCCTGGCCCCTCCCTCCTGCTGGGTGCCCCCACAACAAGCAGTTTGCAATGGGGGGGGGGGCTCCCGAGCTGCGGCTCTGCGTGTCCAGTCACACACAGAGCTGCGACTTAGTCCCGCCCCCTCTTCCCCTTCATTGGCTGTGGGGAGACATTGGCTCCTGCTGCTGTCTCAGCCAATGAGGAGGGAGAGTCCCTGGAGAGCCGATGCTCTCCTGCACATCAATGGATCAAGAGAGGGCTCAGGTAAAGTATTAGAGGGGGCTGCTGCACACAGGTTTTTTTTTACCTCCATCCACAGAATGCATGAAGGTAAAAAACCTTTAGCCTTTAGAACCCCTTTAACCATTTGCCCTCCAGAAGATTCCCCCCCCCCCCTCGTGACCAGGCCATTTTTTGCGATACGGCACTGCGTTACTTTAACGGACAATTGCACAATGCTGCACCCAAATAAAATTTATGCCTTTTTCCCACAAATAGAACTTTCTTTTGCCGGTATTTGATTACCTCGGATTTTATTTTATGCACTATAAAAAAAAGATCCACAACTTTGAATATATATAAATTTTATTTATTTTTTTTCTTACTACAAAAAAAATATCTAATGAAAAAAAAAAACAAAAAAAAACGTCTTTATCAAATTTAGGCCAATATGTATTCTGCTACATATTTTTGGTAAAAAAAAAAAAAAAATCCCAATAAGTGTAAATTAATTGGTTTGCGCAAAAGTTTTAGCTTCTACAAACTATGGGATATTATTTATTTATTTATTTATTTTACTAGTAATGGCGGCTATGAGTGACTTATAGCCGGACTGCGATTTTGTGGCAGAGAGTTGGGTCACTGACACTTTTTGGGGACCAGCGACACTGTACTAATGACACTGGCTGGGAAGGGGTTAACATCATGATACGGCGATCAAAGGGTTAACTGTGCCTAGCCAGTGTTTGTGTACTGTGGGGGGGGGGGGGGGAGAGATGCTTTTACTATGGGAAGGAACTGATCCATGTCCCTGCTTTTCAGGAGCACAGGATCTATTGCCTTTCCTACTGACAGAACAGCAATCTGCCTTGTTTACATAAGCAGATTACTGATCTGGCTCTCTGCCAAATGATCGGTGGGTGCCGGCAAACATCGAGTTCAGATCAGCTCCAGATACTTCTAATCACAGCGGGAGCGAGTCGCCAGCTGCGTGCATGCGCACCCCAGACCTGGAAGTTTCAGATAACGTACTAGGTATGTGACCCCGGTGCATAGCGGCCGCCCTGCTGCAGTATATGAGTGGTGGGTGGTCGAAAAGTGGTTAATGTGTTAAAATAGCAGCTGGACGTTGTACTAGTCCAGAACAAGAGGTGGGCAGGGCTGGTGCAAGGATTTTTGACACCCTAGGCGAAACCTAATTTTGGCCCCCGCCCCCCCCCCCCCCTGGCTCCACCCCCATCTTCACCCTCTTTGCCCTGCCCATGTATACCCCACTTTTTTAATGAAGCGCCCATCAAATGCAGCTTCACCAGCGCCCATCAAGTGCAGCTTCACCAGCGCCCATCAAGTGCAGCCTCACCAGCGCCCATCAAGTGCAGCCTCACCAGCGCCCATCAAGTGCAGCCTCACCAGCGCCCATCAAGTGCAGCCTCACCAGCGCCCATCAAGTGCAGCCTCACCAGCGCCCATCAAGTGCAGCCTCACCAGCGCCCATCAAGTGCAGCCTCACCAGCGCCCATCAAGTGCAGCCTCACCAGCGCCCATCAAGTGCAGCCTCACCAGCGCCCATCAAGTGCAGCCTCACCAGCGCCCATCAATGAATGTTTGCTTGCTTCCATTCATTCTGCAGTCAGGACACAGACACAGTCCTCCGCCGCCGCTGTGCCTCTGACACTATGTGCGAACGGAGCAGCGGCTGCCTGCTGATGCTGGGACTTAGTTGCTTGCTGCAGAGAAAAGAGAGTAGGAACACCAGTGGTCGGCGCCCTAAGCGGCTGCCTAGTGGTAGCACCGGCCCTGGAGGTAGGGTGCCAGTAACAAGGCTGCAGATAACAGTAACAAATAGGTTCCTGGTATATACGGCCTCTCATATCTTAATTTTGTAGATTGGCACAGAATAGAGAGCAATTTATGTTTTGTCAGAATACAGTGTAGGATGGGCTGTCATGCCTCTCTAAGCAATGTGTGCACCGTCCTCCTCGGAGCTCCTCGCCAAATCTTACTTACGTAAATCTCCGGTGACTTTATAAGTGCCGTCAGCAAACACCCAGAAATAGATCCCTTTGGTCACGTAAGTCTCGGATCCACCTTGATTCACTCTGGCTGCAATGAAGACTCCTCCAGTGTCCGGGGTTTCAATGTAAACATCACAGGTTACAGTAATATTGGACCTACAACCCAAAAGACAAAGACAAGTGATAATGGCAGAAGCTGTGTTTACACAGCCCTCATCTGGCTGCAAGTGGTACTGCATGCAGCAGGTCATACTACATTCACTATATGGCCAACAAACCGGCACGGCTCCTATTTTTAGGATATGTGGTGGAATGAGAGATGGGGGCACCTTCTGTTCTAAGAAAGCTTTACTGTGCTACACATTGATTTGACTGGAGAACGTGTCGATTTCTTTAGTCCTTTCTGACCATCTATGCAACACATATGGTAAAGCGGATCTTCACCCTTGCTCCCACCCTCCCCCCATTTTTTTTTTTTTACCCCTGCTCAACAGGGACGATCTTCTGTACAACTCAGATACCCACCCACCCAGCGGATCCAGAATTGTCCTGCTGAGATCCTCTTCTGTTTTGCCACCATGCGGTCTTGTGCCGCCATGTTTTCTGAGACATCACTCAGCAGGCGCCGGCTTTACTGGGTTCAGCCGATGGGCCTACCGACGACACACCACTAGGCCAGCCCCCCCTCCTCCTTTACTGAATGAAGACCACTGTGACAACCAAAGTGGTCACATGATCAGCTGGTCCTTCCCAAACCCCACCCCCACCCCTGATTGTAAATACCCAGTTACAGAGATGCCGGGGCTGGCCTGGAAAGGGTTAACACATAAGTCACTTCTATTGCTCTCAGCCTTCTCCAAATGCCATTTTTTGCTACTGTGATCTGACTTCCTGCATGGTGGCTACAGTCATTCTCCATGGTCCCGCTGTAGGTTGGAAGGTACGAATGTAGCCAACCCCGCTGTGGGTACGAACGTAGCCAACCCCGCTGTGGGTACGAACGTAGCCAAGCCCGCTGTGGGTACGAACGTAGCCAAGCCCGCTGTGGGTACGAACGTAGCCAAGCCCGCTGTGGGTACGAACGTAGCCAAGCCCGCTGTGGGTACGAACGTAGCCAACCCCGCTGTGGGTACGAACGTAGCCAACCCCGCTGTGGGTACGAACGTAGCCAACCCCGCTGTGGGTACGAACGTAGCCAACCCCGCTGTGGGTACGAACGTAGCCAACCCCGCTGTGGGTACGAACGTAGCCAACCCCGCTGTAGGTCCCGCTGTAGGTAGGAACTAACCCACCTCGCCTTGGCCTCACTGTATGTAGCAACGAAGCCACCCCACCTGGACCCCGCTGTAGGTAGCAACTAAGCCACCCCACCTTGGCCCTGGCGTAGGTAGCAACTAAGCCACCCCACCTTGGCCTCGCTGTAGGTAGCAACTAAGCCACCCCACCTTGGCCTCGCTGTAGGTAGAAACGTAGCCACCCCACCTTGGCCCTGGCGTAGGTAGCAACTAAGCCACCCCACCTTGGCCCCGCTGTAGGTAGAAACGTAGCCACCCCAGCTTGGCCCCGCTGTATGTAGCAACGTAGCCACCCCCACCTTGGCCCCGCTGCAGGTAGCGATGTAGCCACCCCACCTTGGCCCCACTGTATGTAGGATCGTAGCCACCCTGTCTTGCAAGCGCCTGAGATGGACTATGGGATTTGCAGTGTACATATAGAGCTGTACACATGACCACAGCTAATGAGCACTGTTCAATCAAAAGGAAGTGGGGTAAAGGAGAGGCTCAGGAGCTCACAAATGACGTTACAAGGAGGCAGAAAAGCACACAAAGAAAACAATCTCATGAAGAAAAGATTACGGAGCCATTAAGAAGTGGAAATGTATGGAAGATTTCTAGAGAATATATTGTTTAGTGTCACTTAAGTAGAATCTCTGCCCAATACTAAACTAGTCTTAAAAATGACCCCTCCCACCTCCTGCTACCTATGCTGACTAACCGGTGCCAGTGGCAGCTGCAGTGGAGAAGAGGGACCACCGACAACAGATGGACCATAGGAGGCTATGGGCGAGGCCTGGAATTCACAGCCATTGTTAAGCACTCTCTCTCTCTCCTCTCCCCTGCAGCAGTCACTCACCGACACAGAGGAGCACATGACCGAACTAGAGCAAGATGAAAATAATATATATTAAAAATCTGACCGGGCGACAGGCACTCACCAAGTGAAGTCTCCAATGACGCTTATGGCTTGAGGGGCATCAGACGCCCAGCTGATGGGACGCTGAGTCAGCACCTGCCGGAAGGTGAACGTGTGATCTCCGGGGTCCGAGGTGTTTATGAAATATTCGAAAACTCCAGATTGGTCTGCGAAATACGGAGCCTCGCTGAACGGAGGGTTACCTGGGCACAAGAACCATTTATGAATGAACTTCAATCCAGAGGAGCATTTCACATCTTCAGATGCCACGGCGTAGCTCAACATTTTGAAAAATCGCATTTCCACACTACTGCCCTAGTCACACCCACATAAGATGCTCAAGTTCCACGAATGGAATATAAAAAAGGGGCAGGCCAGGGACAATCAGACTGGGGAGAAAGAGCTAGATGAAGCTGGATGTCCTCCAGCCAGGAAATGGGCTCTGACTTGCTGCAGCTTCTAATGCACACTGTGAGAAGCTCACAGTGTGCAGTGAAATCAGAGTAAGCCATTTCAGTCCAGGAGAGGAGCCGTTACAACCGACAAGAAGGCTGGAGGTCAGAATTAAAGGTTCATCTCCACCTGAATCTGGCATTTCACTCTCCGATTTGCATCACTTGGATACCAGTGCAATATTTTCAGCCTTCTTATGCCCACTTTACAGCTACAAAATAAATGTGCCTTGGTCTCTCAGCTTGTACTCCTGGAAGATTTTACCAACCATGGCGGAGGGTGGTGCCATCATTCAGCTTTGTAATGGCCGTGGAACAAGCAGAACTGTGAAACATGTTGGGGAGAGTGTGAAATATAGAAAAGAAGCCAGCTTGTTCTCCAGCTTATTAGTGACTGCTAAAATTATACATTTTAGGAGGAGCTCAATAACAAAAGCCACATGACTTCCAACAGTCACACCTAGATACTGCACACTTACGGACTTTGAAGTCATCCTTGTACTTTCGGGGGAAGGGCTTAGGCTTGGGGGGCTTGGGGTAAGACCCTTTGTGGCCCTTTTTAAGAGTTGTCAGAGTGTACACCTCGTCCACACCCAGCTCCAGAGAGAACGCACCATTGTGAACCTGAAACAGACATGACAGGTACTCAAAGATTTCACACCCCCAAAAACTGCCTATTAGGTATCCGAGGTAAATTAATTTTTCAATTAATAAACATGTCAACATATTACTATATGCAGTGAGAGAAAATAGTATTTGATCCCCTGCTGATTTTGTACGTTTCCCCACTGACAAAGAAATGATCAGTTTATAACAGTGATGGCTAACCTTGGCACCCCAGATGTTTTGAAACTACATTTCCCATGATGCGCAACTACACTGCAGAGTGCCTGAGCATCATGGGAAATGTAGTTCCCAAACATCTGGGATGCCAAGGTTCACCATCACTGGTCTATAATATTAAGTTTATTTTAACAGTGAGAGACAGAATAACAAAAATATCCAGAAAAACACATTTCAAAAAAGTTAAATTGATTTGCATTTTAAAGAGTGAAATAATATTTTGATCCCCTATCAGCAAGATTTCTGGAAACTGGGTGTCTTTTATAAAGATATCAAGCTGAGATTAGGAGCACTCTCTTAAAGGGAGTGCGCCTAATCTTAGCTTGTCACCTGTATAAAAGACACCTGTCCACAGAAGCAATCCATCAGATTCCAATCTCTCCACCATGGGCAAGACCAAAGAGCTGTCCAAGGATGTTGTGGACAAGATTGTAGACCTACACAAGGCTGGAATGGGCTACAAGACCATCGCCAAGCGGCTTGGTGAGAGGTGACAACAGTTGGTGTGATTATTCGCACATGGAAGAAACACAAAATAACTGTCAATCTCTCTCGGTCTGGGGCTCCATGCAGGATCTCACCTGGTGGAGTTTCAATGGATTATGAGAACGGTGAGGAATCAGCCCAGAACTACACAGGAGAATCTTGTCAATGATCTCAAAGCAGCTGGGACCATAGTCACCAAGAAAACAATTGGTAACACATTACGCCACGAAGGACTGAAATCCTGCAGCCCCTCGCAAAGTCCTCCTGCTCAAGAAAGCCCATGTACAGGACAGTCTGAAGTTTGCTAATGAACATCTGAATGATTTATAGAAGAACTGGGGGAAAGTGTTGTGGTCAGATGAGACCAAAATCAAGCTTTATTGACTGTGTTTGGAGGAGGAGGAGGAATGCTGCCTATGACCCCAAGAACACCATCCCCACCTTCAAACATGGAGGTGGAAACATTATGCTTTGGGGGTGTTTTTTCTGCTAAGGGGACAGGACAACTTCACTGCATCAAAGGGACGATGGACGGGGCCATGTACCGTCAAATCTTGGGCGAGAACCTCCTTCCCTCAGCCAGGGCATTGAAAATGGGTCGTGGATGGGGATTCCAGCATGACAATGACACAAAACACACGGCCAAGGCAGCAAAAAGGAGTGGCTCAAGAAGAAGCACATTAAAAAGGTCCATTATAAGCTAAATTACACCTACAATAACTTGTTGTAAACAGACACTTAAAAGAGAGAGATTAGTATGGCTGTTGTACTATGTAATTTTATGGGGGGGGGGGATGTAATAGTAGTAGTAATAATATTAATAATAATAATAATAATAATAATAATAATAATAATAATAATAAGTTAATAGCAATTCATAAAAGAATAATGTACCAAGAACTAGTTTATATATATATATATATTTTTTTTTTTTTTTTTCTAGTTCTTGGTACATTATTCTATTGTAAAATTCGATTAAAACTATTATATAAAAGAAATTTTTTTTTTTTTTAAATGTATTATATTTTCTTCCCCAATAAACATATATTTTAATAGTCATAAAAAGTTTGATATAGTTTGAATTCAACTTCACGATAGAATAAATGTACCAAGAACTGGCTATATACAAACTTTTTTTTATTTCTTGGTAAATTATTCTATTGTAAAATTCTATTAAAACAATATAAAACGTTATTATATAAAAAATAGTGTTAATATATAAAATACTTTTATTTTAAATGAGATATTAAAGCGGAGCTCCACCCAAAAAGGGAAAGCGCCACTTGTTCGCCACCTCCCATCTTCACTGCCACATTTGGCTTTTTTTTGGGGGGGTGGGGGGGGGGTTACCTGGTTTTGATAGGTACCCGCTCCCACTTACTGGTAAGAAAGCCACACGGCGATATGCGTCATGTCCGCCCCTCCCCCCCCCCCCCCCCCCGCTGCATTCAGGGACCTGTGTGTGTCCCAGAAGACTGCAGGAAGGCACAGCGCAATTAATGCATACACAGTAGGAAACCGGCTGTGAAGCCTTAAGGCTTCACTGCCGGTTTCCCTTACTTACAATGCCGGCACCTGCACCCGAAGCCGATGGAGGAATCGGCTTAGGGTGCCGACATCGCTGGATTCCAAGACAGGCAAGCGTCCTTATATTAAAAAGTTAGCAGGTGCAGTATTTTTTTTTTGTCCCCCAGACAGAAAAACTCCGCTATAAATATTTTCAAAACCTAATTTTAATAATATTTTTACCCCAATTAACTTACACTTTTAATAAAATAAATCAATATAATAAAGTTTGATATAGTTTTAATAGAACTTCACAATGGAATAATGCATTAAAAAAGTGTGTGTGTGTAAATATTATAATAGAGATATATATACATACACATAGATAGATAGATAGATAGATAGATAGATAGATAGATAGATAGATAGATAGATAGATAGATAGATAGATAGATAGATAGATAGATAGATAAGATAGATAAGATAGATAAGATAGATATCTATATCTACATATCACACACATACACACAGTGTAACCACTTGGCAACTAATACATTGAATCAGCAAACACACATTGTATTGTATGACCCACAATCATATATTTCAAATAGTTCACATAAACCGCATCGAACAGAAAAGTGCTGAGCCAGCAGAGGATTTACACTCAGCCATGTCTGTGGAGGTCTGCCAAATTTATGGTGTAACATTCTGATTTAACAAACACTTGCTAAAAAAAAAAAAAAATAAAAATCCCTTGTGGCCGTGTGTTTTGTATAGATGGGATTTCCCACAGACAGTCTCCTTATTATACATGCTAAGTAAATCGAGCACTGACCGTTATTGGTGACATCTTCTGAAATAAAGTGTTTTTGGTGGTGTTGGTGAAAAGCTTGGAATGCCAGACCTGCAACGTCTTTATATCCTTCTACAGCAAGAGGGGGAAAAGGGGGAGGAGTTATAATTCTTGTTGCCGATTTAAGACAAAGTCAAAAATAGGATAAAAAAAAGGAATAACCCATTAAAAAGCAAAAAACAGCTTTTGCTGCAATTTTCAGCTTTAATACAGATATTTCCTCCACAGGTTGAAAAAAGACACAAGTCCATCCAGTTCAACCATAAATACATAAAATAAAAATTATTATACAATCCCATATACCCAATCCTATAACCACAGTTGATCCAGAGGAAGGCGAAAAAAACCCCCCAGAAAAGCATGATTCAATTTGCTACAGCAGGGGAAAAAAATCCTTACTGATCCCCCGAGAGGCAATCGGATTTTCCCTGGATCAACATTACCTATATATGTCAGTACCCAGTAATATATTACTTCTCCATTCTTCTACTAGATGTCCTCAGTCTGATGGCCAGCATCCTGCAACACACGTCTTCTATGTCCAGGTCATCCCGGACGAGCCCCCAACCTGTGACCATACCATAGGGCAGATCCTAGCAAACTCTACAGGAGATTTCATCTACCAACACCTCTGTAGGTGATGGACACTGGCCCTGCCAGCTACATTATTTTTTATTTTTTTTAATGGGAGCCATCTTATATCCTTTCAAGGGCGTGAACGAAATTGTACATGCCCAGCATCCCTTTTTAAAAAAAAAAAACACGGGGAGAATGATTACTGGAGCAGGGGGAAAAGGACACTATGAAATCCCAAGCAGCATGAAAGAAAATCCAAAAGGTTACAGGAGTCACTGGAACAGAAGGAAACCTTTTTTCAGTGGGACCAACTGTTCAAACTGGGATTTTTCACCCTCATTTCCTGTTGTGTCTCTAGGACAGGAAGTGAAGGGAAATCTACCCAATGGAACACAGACAAAAAAAAAAAAAAAGCACAACAGGGCTCCAAACCATCCATAGTGTATCCAAAACTAAAAAAAGTAGAGCTTTGGCTTTAGAAATGCTTTACCATTAGATTGCATTGACCCAGAGAAGAACATACGAGAGTCTAGACAAACGTTTTACAGTTTGGCATCCATCATACAACTTCTAGAATACACTCCCCTCTTTTTTTTCTATTAGTTAAAATGGACGAAAACGTGTAACTAAAGCCCAAATAAAAAAAATAAATAAAAAGTTAACACTCACAAATTGACCATCGAGCTTGAACGTAGCGTTCTGAGGGGAGACGTTATATGTGGGCAGAAAAGGACGGATACAGACGGAATGGTTATGCGACTAAAAGAGAAACAAATACAGGATAGTCAATTATTAACCACTTCCCATTGGAACGTTCAAAAAAAAATAAAAAATATAAAAAATTAAAAAAAAATAAAAATAATGCCGGAGGCTTCCCAAGAATGTAATCCCTGGGATTGTCCATCACAGTGATTACATGAATAGAAGAGCAAGAAAACTCATGAACTGCTACTAATCTCGTTAAAAATAATAACAGTGCTTTTAACACCCCTAATGTGTGCCCACATCTAAGTGACAAAAGTAAATAGTGACATCATCCAGCTCCACCCAAAGCTTTGCGTCACTTCTTCCATGAATCCTTGAAGTCATGCGATCAATGACGGAACGCATGGGGCGGAGCTGGGTGACGCCGTTTCCATTACAGACTGAAACTGGAAGTTGGCCATACTGGTTTTTCCCAAGGTGTATTGATTCTGAATACATTATAGTGGTCAAGAATTTTAAAATGTGAGTGCAACGATTTTTATATAGTAAAGAGAAAGTGTTCAATTTAACCAATATTGCAGCACTGGTGATATTCTTTTTCTGGGAGCAACACCCCTGACTATGGAGTGAGGAGTATGTTCCCTTAAAAAGGGACCTATAATACACCACTCTTGGCATCTGTGGATCATACCCCAAGGACAAAAAAAAAAAAAAAAAAACATATAGCCCACCCTACTGCCCCCAGATTATCCATGTATGACAGAGCTTTCAGGGACACGTGCTGCCACAGTGCTGGAGGTGCACGATTGAGCCTTCACACGGATTAGCATTGCAGAGAAGGAAAGGGGACCTGTGTGACCTTCCATCTGCCCAGTCAAAGAAGCCTTTGTATTGTGCAAACTTATTCACACAATACAAAGGCTTCCGTGAAGGGGAAGCAGGATGGAAGGGGAGGCATACTGAAGCTGCTCTCTATGCTTGTGCTTCTCTCCTACCGCACAGACTCGAGTGTGCAGTGTATCATCCCCAGCAGAGCCATAAACCTGTCGGATATACAGTGGGGACGGAAAGTATTCAGACCCTTAAATTTTTCACTCTTTGTTATATTGCAGCCATTTGCTAAAATCATTTAAGTTCATTTTTTTTTCCTCATTAATGTACACACAGCACCCCATATTGTACACACAGCCCCCCATATTGTACACACAGCACCCCATATTGTACACACAGCCCCCCATATTGTACACACAGCACCCCATATTGTACACACAGCACCCCATATTGTACACACAGCACCCCATATTAACAGAAAAACACAGAGTTGTTGACATTTTTGCAGATTTATTAAAAAGAAAAACTGAAATATCACATGCTCCTAAGTATTCAGACCCTTTGCTCAGTATTTAGTAGAAGCTCCTTTTGATCTAATACAGCCATGAGTCTTTTTGGGAAAGATGCAACAAGTTTTTCACACCTGGATTTGGGGATCCTCTGCCATTCCTCCTTGCAGATCCTCTCCAGTTCTGTCAGGTTGGATGGTAAACTTGGTGGACGGCCATTTTTAGGTCTCTCCAGAGATGCTCAATTGGGTTTAAGTCAGGGCTCTGGCTGGGCCATTCCAGAACAGTCACGGAGTTGTTGTGAAGCCACTCCTTCGTTATTTTAGCTGTGTGCTGTAGGGTCATTGTCTTGTTGGAAGGTAAACCTTCGGCCCAGTCTGAGGTCCTGAGCACTCTGGAGAAGGTTTTTCTCCAGGATATCCCTGTACTTGGCCGCATTCATCTTTCCCTCGATTGCAACCAGTCGTCCTGTCCCTGCAGCTGAAAAACACCCCCACAGCATGAAGCTGCCACCACCATGCTTCACTGTTGGGACTGTATTGGAAGGTGATGAGCAGTGCCTGGTTTTCTCCACACATACCGCTTAGAATTAAGGCCAAATAGTTCTATCTTGGTCTCATCAGACCAAAGAATCTTATTTCTCACCATCTTGGAGTCCTTCAGGTGTTTTTTAGCAAACTCCATGCGGGCTTTCATGTTTCTTGCACTGAGGAGAGGCTTCCGTCGGGCCACTCTGCCATAAATCTCCGACTGGTGGAGGGCTGCAGTGATGGTTGACTTTCTACAACTTTCTCCCATCTTCTGACTGCATTCTGGAGCTCAGCCACAGTGATCTTTGGGTTCTTCTTTACCTCTCTCACCAAGTCTCTTCTCCCCCGATAGCTCAGTTTGGCCGGACGGCCAGCTCTAGGAAGGGTTCTGGTCGTCCCAAATGTCTTCCATTTAAGGATTATGGAGGCCACTGTGCTCTTAGGAACCTTAAGTGCAGCATAAATGTTTTTGTAAACTTGGCCAGATCTGTGCCTTGCCACAATTCTGTCTCTGAGCTCTTCAGGCAGTTCCTTTGACCTCATGATTCTCATTTGCTCTGACATGCACTGTGAGCTGTAAGGTCTTATATAGACAGGTGTGTGGCTTTCCTAATCAAATCCAATCAGTATAATCAAACACAGCTGGACTCAAATGAAGGTGTAGAACCATCTCAAGGATGATCAGAAGAAATGGACAGCACCTGAGTTATATATATGAGTGTCACAGCAAAGGGTCTGAATACTTAGGACCATGCGATATTTCAGTTTTTCTTTTTTAATAAATCTGCAAAAATGGCAAGAATTATGCGTTTTTCTGTCAATATGGGGTGCTGTGTGTACATTAATGAGGAAAAAAAATGAACCTAAATGATTTTAGCAAATGGCTGCAATATAAGAAAGTAAAAAATGTAAGGGGGTCTGAATACTTTCCGTCCCCACTGTATATAATAGAGAAAAGCCCATGATGTGGCCGGCAGCTATTAAGACTTAACTCATGGTGTGTCAGCACTCTTTACAAAGTTGCTGAATTTGTGGAATTCAACCTTAATACTCATCTGACTACTAATCTATTCGGGTTACATTAATTGGGCTTTAACGCTTTTTGATTAAAAAGCAAAAAGTGAAGAGATAAAAAAAATAAAATAAAACCACACTGGAAGGTGTCCAAAATAAGATGCAAGAGGCAGATGCTGCAATGGCAGAGCTGACAGGGTCTTACCATAGTCTCTATAACAATAGTGAGATTCCCCCGCCTGTCTGTGAGAGCAACATAGCTACCACCCTTCTCCAAGTGGCCGACCGTACGGAGGTAGAACCAGCCCGGCTCCGTAAACTGCGTGGTATGAGCTGGAAGAGAAATAAAATGGATCATACAAAAACCTCTCATGTTCAGCATTCTTCAATGACACCCGAAGACCCCTCCTTTTTTTTTTAAAGACTAATACTTACCTAGGCGGATGCAGCATGGGTCCGATGCTGCATCTGTCCCCCGGCGCCTCTGCAAAGAGAACCGAGCGATCGAGCATCGTCGATCGCTCGGTTCTCACAGCTCCCCAAGCAGAGAGCTGGTGACCGTCAGTCAGTCACAGCTCTCTGCTCTGCCCCTTCCTCGCTCATTGGTGCGCCGGGCTGTGAAGGGGGCGGCCGGTTCAGTGGTTCGCTGAGAGGCTGAGCCAGGTGTCGGTCCGGGTTCAGTTGACGCGATGACGTGGTTCCTGGACTGCTGAAAACAGGCCACAGAAGTGCAGAACGAACTGCACTCCTGTGATCCATAGGAGAAGTACAGCCAAACGAGCTTTGGCTATACTTCCCTTTTAACTTTTTAAAGAGGAGGTCAAGCCAAAAAAAAAAAAAAAATGAATGCAAAATTCAGCAGCTACAAATGCTGCAGCTTGAGGTTGAAAAAAAAGACACAAGTCCATCAAATCCAACCTATGTGTGTGATTATGTGTCAGTATTGCATTGCATATCCCTGTATGTTGCGGTCATTCAGGTGATTATCTAATAGTTTCTTGAAGCCATCAATGCTCCCCGCTGAGACCACTGCCTGTGGAAGGGAATTCCACATCCTTGCTGCTCTTACAGTAAAGAACCCTCTATGTAGTTTAAGGTTAAACCTCTTTTCTTCTAATTGTAATGAGTGGCCCCGAGTCTTATTAAACTCTCTTCTGCGAAAAAGTTTTATCCCTATTGTGGGGTCACCAGTACGGTATTTGTATATTGAAATCATATCCCCTCTCAAGCGTCTCTTCTCCAGAGAGAATAAGTTCAGTGCTTGCAACCTTTCCTCATAACTAAGATCCTCCAGACCCTTTATTAGCTTTGTTGCCCTTCTTTGTACTCGCTCCATTTCCAGTACATCCTTCCTGAGGACTGGTGCCCAGAACTGGACAGCATACTCCAGGTGCAGCCAGACCAGAGTCTTGTAGAGTGGGAGAATTATCGTTTTATCTCTGGAGTTGATTCCCCTTTTAATGCATGCCAATATTCTGTTTGCCTTATTAGCAGCAGCTTGGCATTGCAGGCCATGGTTGAGCCTATCATCTACTAGGACCCCCAGGTCCTTTTCCATCCTAGATTCCCCCAGAGGTTCTCCCCCCAGTGTATAGATTGCATTCATATTTTTGCCACCCAAATGCATTATTTTACATTTTTCTACATTGAACCTCATTTAACATGTAGTCGCCCACCCCATTAATTTGTTCAGGTCTTTTTGCAAGGTTTCCACATCCTGCGGAGAAGTTATTGCCCTGCTTAGCTTAGTATCGTCTGCAAATACAGAGATTGAACTGTTTATCCCATCCTCCAGGTCGTTTATAAACTAATTAAATAGGATTGGTCCCAGCACAGAACCCTGGGGAACCCCACTACCCACCGCTGACCATTCAGAGTACTCCCCATTTATCACCACCCTCTAAACTCGCCCTTGTAGCCAGTTTTTAATCCATGTATTCACCCTATGGTCCATGCCAACGGACCTTATTTTGTACAGTAAACATTTATGGGGAACTGTGTCAAATGCTTTTGCAAAATCCAGATACACCACGTCTACGGGCCTTCCTTTATCTAGATGGCAACTCACCTCCTCATAGAAGGTTAATAGATTGGTTTGGCAAGAACGATTCTTCATGAATCCATGCTGATTACTGCTAATGATATCGTTCTTATTACTAAAATCTTGTATATAGTCCCTTATCATCCCCTCCAAGAGATTACATACTATTGATGTTAGGCTAACTGGTCTGTAATTCCCAGGGATGTATTTTGGGCCCTTTTTAAATATTGGTGCTACATTGGCTTTTCTCCAATCAGCTGGTACCATTCCAGTCAGTAGACTATCTGTAAAAATTAGGAACAACGGTCTGGCAATCACCTGACTGAGTTCCCTAAGTACCCTCGGATGCAAGCCATCTGGTCCTGGTGATTTATTAATGTTAAGTTTCTCAAGTCTAATTTTAATTCCGTCCTCTGTTAACCATGGAGGTGCTTCCTGTGTTGTGTCATGAGGATAAACACTGCAGTTTTGGTTACTGAAGCCCCCCGATTCACTCGTGAAGACTAAGGAGAAGAATAAATTCAATACCTTCGCCATCTCCCCATCCTTTGTAACCAGATGTCCTTCCATATTCTTTATGGGGCCAATATGGTCTGTCCTCCCTTTTTTACTGTTTACCTACTTAAAGAATTTCTTGGGATTTTTTTTGCTCTCCTCCGCTATGTGTCTTTCATGTTCTATCTTAGCCGCCCTAATTGCACCCTTACATTTCTTGTTGCATTCTTTATAAAGTCTGAATGCTGAGGATGATCCCTCAACCATGTGTTTTTTGAAGGCCTTCTCCTTTGCTTTTATATGCATTTTTACATTGGAGTTAAGCCATCCAGGATTTTTGTTCGCTCTTTTAAATTTATTGCCCAATGGGATACATTGGCTAATGCCCTTATTTAATATGCTCTTAAAGCAAACCCATCTCTCCTCCGTATTCTTTGTTCCTAATATTTTATCCCAATTTATGCCTTTTAGCAAGGTTTGTAGTTTAGGGAAGTTGGCTCTTTTGAAATTCAGTGTCTTTGTATTCCCTTTATGTTTCCCATTTGTGTGATTTATACTGAAACTAATTGACCTGTGATCGCTGTTACCTAAATTGCCCCGTATTTCCACATCCGTGATCAGGTCTGTATTGTTGGTAATCAGTAGATCCAGTAATGTTTTATTTCTAGTTGGTGCGTCTACCATCTGACCCATAAAATTGTCCTGCAAGACATTAAGGAACTGGCGAGCATATAAGCGGAAATTCCACTTTAGGGTGGAACTCTGCTTCAAGCCTTCACTCCAACTGAGGAAACCCACACCGTCAAGTATTTTTTCAAAATAGGTCTTCCATTCGTTGTCACTCACTGCATATGGCTCAGTTCTGCTTCCCTGAAGTTCCGGTCTCAGAAGCGTGCACTGTAGACATCAGGTGAGCACCCAGGTCTGGACCACATGGTCCCTTCTCCCTGAAATGTCATGATAAAGCACATGTGTGCCCAACCCAATCTGAAGAGTGTGTCCTTTAGAAGTCACATGACCACCCAAATTCAGAGCACATTGTCCTTCATTCCCAGTGCCATAAGAAAGTGCCTGCACACCTGTCTTGAGCTGGGTACACACGGTCCCAATAGTGGCCGGTTCAGCAGGTCTAAGGACCGTTTTGTCAAAGGGACTCGCTTTAAAACCAGCATCCAATCAGCACTGGCAGCCAATGGCTGTGATCGCTGATTAGAGTGTTCTGGCAGGGGTTAGGGAGGAGCAGTCGCCCTTTCAGAACACAAAGGCACAGCGGGAGAGATCGCTGCACTAACATCGATTGGTTAGTACAGTGATCACTTTTTTTTTCGCTCAGCTCGCTGGGTTAACCGAAAAAAAAAAAAAAGTGTGTGTGCCAGAGTTTGGGCTTAAAGTGGTTGTAAAGTCAGTGAGTACCATTACTGCCAGCCCCTCTGTTAAAACGAGGTATAATACACAGTGTCAATGTTTTTTTTGTTTTTGTTTTTTTTTGTTTTTTAATGATGCTGCCTTATTTCAGAGTGCCACTGTGCGATCATGTGACCTCCCGCCACTCTCCTTCCCCCAATCTAAGGACTACAGCGGGAGGGGCCGAGATTCCCCTGACATCAGCCAGGAAGTCATGTGACCGTCGTGCCGCCTACTCAGCCACCCCCACTGTAACCCTTAGTTCGGGGGAGGAGATCGGTCGGAAGTCAAGCGACCACACAGTGGCGGTCTGAAATAAGATAGTTATTTAAAAAAATAAAAATATATAAAAATAAAAAAAACCCACAGACTGACACGGTGTATAATACCTTGTTATAAATGGAGGGGCTGGCAGGAATGGTACTCACTGACTTTACAGCCACACAAAATAGCGGCAGTAGGGGAGGGGCAGGTTTGGAGATCACTCACACACTAGGAACTGACAGGCAGGGAGGGAGGGGGAGAGAAGGGAGAGAATAACAAACGGGATGAAGGAGGCATATAAACCGACCATAGTATCATGGATCAGCAGCCATTATTACCGTGGTCAGCACAGTAAGGGGGACACAGGAACAGGCAGGATCAACCAGGTATTTTACAGCATAGAAGGGGACAAATTACACAGCAAAAGCACTATGCGGTTTACCATGCTTTAAAGCGGAGTTCCACCCAAAAATGGAACTTCTGCTTATATGCTTCCTCCCCTGTTTTATGACCGGTCCCCTTCCCCACCAATTCGCCCCAGACCCCCCCCCCCCCCCCGGGTCAATTAGAAAAAGAAGCGCGCCTCGCGCATGTGCAGTAGGGAACCGGCACCAAAAAATGGAACTTCCGCTTTTCGGAATCCTCCCCCCTTCCGGTGTCACATTTGGCACCTTACGGGGGGGGGCAGATTCCTGTATAATCCAGGTATTTGCTCCCACTTCCGGGCATAGATAGCCGCAGTATTTGCAGATATCTATGCTATATCTGGTGCCTCCTACGTCCCCCCCCCTGCTGTCTTCTGGGACATACAGGTCCCAGAAGACAGTAGGGACCAGTGGAACCGCGCAGCGCGACTCGCGCATGTGCAGTAGGGAACCAGGCTGTGAAGCCGCATTCCCTTACCGAAGATGGCGATGCCTCCACATATACACGCACATATACGTTGGCAAAGCGGTTTGTTCCGGGGTAAACGCCGTACCCGTACGTCAGCTCCTTTAAGAGCCATAGCAGGCGCGCACCCGCTTCACAGCGGGGGTCTCGATACGCGTGGCCGGGCACAAGAGCCGGAATGGGGATTTGAGTGTGTAAACACACAAATTCTCATTCTGACAGGAGAGAAGTTCTGCTGTTCGTAGCAATTACAAATAGTGATATGTCTCCTCCACCAGTCAGTAAAAAGGGGGAGCAGATCGCCGCCATTACTAGTAAAAAACAAAAAATCTATCCCATAGTTTGTAGACGCCATAACTTTAGCGCAAATCAATATACGTTTTAAGTGATTTTTTTTTTGCCAAAAATAAGTATACATATCGGCTTAAACTGAAGAAATTTGTTTGTTTAAATAAACATTTTTGGGGATATTATAGCAAAAAGTAAAAAATAGTTTTTTTCAAAAATTGTCGCTCTTTTTTGGTTTATAGCGCAAAAAAAAAAGAAAAAAAAAATTGCAGATGAGCAAATGCCACCAAAAGAAAGCTCTATTTATGGATGGGGGGGGCGGGGGCGTCAATTTTATTTAGGTAGAGCGTCCCACAACCGCGCAATGGTCAGTTAAAACAACGCAGTGCTGTATCGCAAAAAATGGCCTGGTCATTAAGGGGGAAATTCTTCAGGGGCTGAAGTGGTTAAAAGGAACAGGATTGTTTTTTAGGGTTAAAACCTCTTTAAAAAAAAAAACACAAGTATGCCAGGCTCATGCATGCACATAAAAAGCTGGCTATGACTGGGTTTCTAGGAAAGCAAATATCAAACATTACAAGTGCGGCTATAATTTCACATCGAGTGTTTAACAACATTATTGCTCCAAGTACATAAAGATACCTTCTGATCTGTTAGGAACGCAGTAAACTGAAAACTTTGCTGCACAGAAATATAATGCAGTGTTTCCAACCCTGCCTGAGCTCTCCCCTGCTAGACTACAGAACTTCTCCATTTTTCCTCATCTCCATAAAACAGGGGGTTGTAGTCCAACAGGCAGGATGGGATTTTGATTTCTGTGCAGCCGAGTTAATCCAAAACCCTCATTTTACTGCCGGTGTACTATTGCTAGGCAGTAATTGAGAGAATTGCACCTACCTGTGGTCCATATAGGAGAGGAGACAACGTAGTTTCCACTCCATGGTTCTTTGGCGGTCATCAGTCCTTCCAGGCCGAACGGAAGCTGCTCATAATAGCTGGCCACGAGGTTCCATGAGATGGTTCTGAGGGTAAGGAAAAGAACAAAGCTGCAGCAACGTGGAATAGCCAAGTGGAAGGTGGATTAAAGAGCGACTCAACCCAAAACAAGATTCCCCGTTAATGATGTAGTAGGATTTGATACTTTAGTGCAGGGAACCCTAGGGTTCCTCCAGAGGTTGCTACGGGTTCCTCGAGTTCCCACTGACACCCTTCATCTTTTTAGCGATCTGTAAGGGGGTAATTCTTCCCAATGTCCACAAATGTAAGGAGCGTTCTTCCCACTGACACACTAATGCAAGGTTTCTCAACTAATGTTCCTCCAAAGGTTGCTAGGGGTTCCTTGAGCATCTGCCTCTCAGATAAGTTTCCACTGACACCATTGATCTTTTTAGCCATCTATAAATGGAGGTAATTCTTCCCAATGACCACAAGTGTAAGGAGCATTCTTCCCACTGACCATCACACTAATGTATCATGAGTTGTAGATATAGTAACACTTAGTAGGGGTTCCATGAGACTGGAAAGGTTTTTCAAGGGTTCCTTGGTGTTGAAAAGGTTGAGAAAGTGTGCTTTACTGGATATTCACTGCTGTCCATGTCCCTATTGTGAAGAGCTCCCCTAACTCCCAGCAGCTGATGCTGGATTTTTAGCCAAGTTTCTGTGCTCAACACCTTCTACTTTGATTTCTAGGCATCCACTGGAGTCTACTGGAGGGTGCAAAATGAAAAAAACCCAAAGGAAGTCACCCAGTACATCTTCCATAAGGAAAAACACAGGAAATTCACAAGTCAATGACACAATCAGCCCAGAGGAAAGAACCAGGACTGGTGTAGTGACTTTCTCTCTGTGATCCCAGTCAGCTCCCCATATAGAATCCTTTTCTTGGAGTTTATTCAGGAACACAGAAAGACATTAACCCTCGGGTTATACTACCACCTACATGAGGATCAGACACTGACAAACGAAGTTGTAGTTCAGGCCAGGATAACCCATCTTCCTCCCAGCGTGCCAGTTTTGACACGCAAATGCCTAGAGCAGGATCTTAAACAGATGGGTGAGACCCAAGTTCTTCAATGGACTCTTCATGGGATGTCCAAAAGAAGTTCAACCGAGGGCTGGTCAACACAGCAAATAACCGCTAACAGACCCAAATACAAACTGGGGGTTGCCTACAGCTCAATAAGCCACCTAAAAAAGGACCTTCTGCCCAAAGCTGGCTCAGATGGAGGATGAAACATCCACCTGAAGAAATTTGGAGAACATCTGAACAGAAGACTAGGCGGAAGACTTACAAATCTGGAAACACAGTTGCCGGATCCAAAAAAAGCCCAAGAAACGCCCACAAACCTAGTGTCTTGACAGGGGAAGGTGGAACACGATCTTGAACGAAGGAGAGCCACCCGGAAACACAAAAAGGGGAAATGCAGAAGCTACCGTATGCAAGAAAGAAGATGTTCTGGACCTCCATACCACCATGCAAGACCAAAAAGGGTTCCATGCAATGGCGATGTAATGGCTACGAAAAAAAAAAACAGCAAATCTTGTGGGCGAGAGCTGAGAAAAAAAGAAGGTCTCCAATGGGTTCAAACGGTGGCTCCTGAAGTACAAAAAGGTTAGACCCTGTACACCCCCCCCAAAAAAAAGAAAAAAAAAAGAAAAAAACACACACACACACACACACACACACACACCCACCCCCCAATCCTCTCCCCAAGAAGTTTCCTGATGTACGATAACCTTATGTAGGGACTGGTGGATTGCATCAATAAGGGCCAAAACGGTCTCCTTTTACTTTGGAGTTCCAACAGAAGACCGCGACAAGGCAGGCTCATCGGACAGGGATTTAAGCAACCCAGTATACTTTGGAGTTATGACAGAAGGCTGCGACTTTCCAGGGGGTGGGCTCATCAGTCAGGAATTTGAAAAACCAAAAATCAATTTCAGTAGCCGATTGCTCAGAAGACACTAAGGGCCCAGGTAAATTACAGAATCTGCTGGAGAGGGTGATAGACCTTGTTTTATGGTTACTGCAATCACAGGTCAGCAAACAGCTGAGTAATTTGGACCATAAAACCTGTATGATTGCAGCAAGAACAGCTCAGAGGGCTTGGCTTATAGCTTGGTGTTAACCACTTACCTACCAGGCACTAAAAAAAAAAAAAAAAAAAAATTTATATTATATATATATATATATATATATATATATATATATATATATATATATATATATATATATATATATATATATATATATATATATATATATATACATACATACATACATACATACATACACATACATATATATACCCATACATATATATACATATAGTTGGTACTGCGCAGGCGCTGCGCCTGCGCAGTACAGGGGAGGAACTTATCCGCCAAGGGAACATTCTCGGCAAGACACCAGCTTGCGTGATTGACACAGTTGATCACGTGGTAAAGAGCCGCCGATTGGCTCTTTACCATGATCTGTGATCAGCCGTGTCCAGAGGACACAACGATCACAGAGCGCGCCGCAGAAGGCACGATCGTGGGAGGAGGTCATGTGACGCCCTCCCAGAGCTGGCCAGCTGCGCTGTAGCCGTCATTCGGCTATAGCGCGGTCCGCAAATGGTTAAGGTTTCCAATTTTCCTATAGATGGCCAAAGGTTATAAAAGGCTTCCTGTGCCCCTCAATATATACAAGAATTAAAATAAATAAATAAAATAAAAAAAATTAAAAAAAACACACAAACACACAGATGTCCATCTTTCCAGGACACTAGCAATAAACAGACATGCTGGTAGTAGAGGTGGTTACTGGACTGACCTACAGCTTTTTATTTTATTTTTTATTTTTTTTGTCCAATCTTTCTATAGCCTACTAATATAACCAAAAGGTTATGAACTTCTTACTGTGTCCCTCAAACAAAAACTGAAAAAAAAAAAAAAAAAAAAACACAACGCACATCCATCCTTGGACACTGGCAAAACAGTGATATATGCTGGTAGTAGGGGGTATTTTTTTTTTTTGCTCAAGTGTGTCCAATTATTCTGTAGGCAGCAACATAACCTGAGGGTTAAGGAATTCCTGTGTCCCTCCATAACGTGATGATGAGACATCCATCTTTCTAGGACACTAGCAATAAAACAGACATACTGGTAGTAGAGGTGGTTATTGGACTGGACTAGAGTTTTTTGGGGTTTTTTTGGTTTGAAAGTGTCCAATCTTCCTATAAGCGACAATATAACCCAAAGTTATGACTTCCGATGTCCCTCAAACAAAAGAATAGAAAAAAACATAATAAAATCCATCCTAGGACACTGGCAAAAAAAGATGCTGGTCGTAGGGGTATTTGTTTTTTATTTGCTTAACAATGTTCAATCACTCTGTAAGGGGGGAGTATAATCTGAGGGTTAAGGACTTATTGTGTCCCTCAATGGACAAGAAATTATTTTGATTGGACTCCCGATGTATCAGCCGTTTATATATTGCTAAGCTCTAGGACTATGTGACCCGGTCACACAGATGAAACAATAGGCTACAAAACTCACGATGTCATATTCCCGTTGACATAGTTCTGGTTGAGGATTCGTGCCCAGCATCCGCCACCGACCTCGTCGTTGAAAGTGCTGTAATCTTCCGAGGACCAGAGTTTCTTCCCCGTGGAAATGGCGTCAGGAACCGTGTGGGTACCGGGATAATGGGCTCTGTAGGAGGAGGAGGAGTTCCAGATTAGCTTAAAGAGGACCGGTCATTCAGAAGCAGATAAAATGCTGCGAATGGGGAGGGGAAGGAGCTTGGACACTGGTCAGTAGGGTAGGAGAGAGTAAAATCCAGTACAGGCACACATTTTATTGGCAATAAATGACATTTGATGAATAAAAGACCTTCAATGATGTCGCTTACGAACCGACAATGAGGTGGTTCACACATAAAATTCCAAAATTGCTGTCTATGAGAGATTTAAGCTTACATTTAATGCAAAACAAAAATCAAAACTAAGCTAGAAGTGTTCAGGTTCATTTACTGCAGTGTTTCTCAACCCGTGGAACGCGCACCAATGGCAGGGGTTACGCTGCCCAGAACCGGTGCCAAAGGACAAACGGAACTAAGGCTTAGTGCACCAGGCTAGTGAGCGCCAAAGCTCAAAGCACACAGTCCTCTCCTTGCGTCTGAAATGCTCGGGCGGCCGCTGTAAGTCCCGCCTCCTGGACCTGCTCTTGTGATAGACGGAACACTGATCCAATGACGGGAAACTGAATCAGTGTGACATGCATCATAGGAGCCAGGACTTTGTTACAGCAGTCGCCCAGGCGGGCAATTCAAATCCAAGCTTCGTAACACAGCGGGAGATCGTGATCCAGGCACTGGTAGACTGCATTTGGTGGGCACTGCACTCAAGTGTGTTAATTTGTGATTGTGTGCATTTATATTATATATATATTATGTCATTGCAGCATTTACACATACAATGATATTGCAGCAGAAGAAATACACACACACACAGTATCTCCCAAAAGTGAGTACACCCCTCACATTTTTGTAAATATTTTATTCTATCTTTTCATGTGACAACACTGAAGAAATGACACTTTGCTACAATGTAAAGTAGTGAGTGTACAGCTTGTATAACAGTGTAAATTTGCTGTCCCCTCAAAATAACTCAATAACTCCCCCGTGTCATGTGACTCGTTAGTGTTACAAGGTCTCAGGTGTGAATGGGGAGCAGGTGTGTTAAATTTGGTGTTATCGCTCTCACTCTCTCATACCGGTCACTGGAAGTTCGAAATGGCACCTCATGGCAAAGAACACTGAGGATCTGAAAAAAAAGAATTGTTGCTCTACAAAGATGGCCTAGGATATAAGAAGATTGCGAAGACCCTGAAACTGAGCTGCAGACCATACAGCGGTTTAACAGGACAGGTTCCACTCAGAACAGGCCTCGCCATGGTCGACCAAAGAAGTTGAGTGCACGTGCTCAGCGTCATATCCAGAGGTTGTCTTTGGGAAATAGACGTATGAGTGCTGCCAGCATTGCTGCAGAGGTTGAAGGGGTGGGGGGTCAGCCTGTCAGTGCTCAGACCATACGCCGCACACTGCATCAAATTGGTCTGCATGGCATAAAGATGATGCACAAGAAAGCCCACAAACAGTTTGCTGAAGACAAGCAGACTAAGGACATTGATTACCGGAACCATGTCCTGTGGTCTAAAGAGACCAAGATAAACTTATTTGGTTCAGATGGTGTCAAGCCTGTGTGGCAGCAACCAGGTGAGGAGTACAAAGACGAGTGTGTCTTTCCTACAGTCCAGCATGGTGATGGGATGGGATTGTCATGGTCTGGAGCTGCATGAGTGCTGCCAGCACTGGGGAGATACAGTTAATTGATGGAACCATGAATGCCAACATGTACTGTGACATACTGAAGCAGAGCATGATCCTCTCCCTTCAGAGACTGGGCCGCAGGGCAGTATTCCAACATAACGACCCCAAACACACATCCAAGATGACCACTGCCTTACTAAAGAAGCTGAGGGTAAAGGTGATGGACTGGCCAAGCATGTCTCCAGACCTAAAGACTATTGAGCATCTGTGGGGCATCCTCAAATGGAAGGTGGAGGAGCGCAAGGTCTCTAACATCCACCAGCTCTGTGATGTCATCATGGAGGAGTGGAAGAGGACTCCAGTGGTAACCTGTGAAGCTCTGGTGAACTCCATGCCCAAGAGGGTTAAGGCAGTGCTGGAAAATAATG
Source organism: Lithobates clamitans (assembly GCA_037952925.1). NCBI lineage: Eukaryota > Metazoa > Chordata > Amphibia > Anura > Ranidae > Lithobates > Lithobates clamitans. The sequence goes on along the minus strand of JBBGZY010003341.1, from coordinate 4,783 downwards.
GTGGCCACACAAAATATTCACACTTTGGGCCCAATTTGGACATTTTCACTTAGGGGTGTACTCACTTTTGTTGCCAGCGGTTTAGACATTAATGGCTGTGTGTCGAGTTATTTTGAGGGGACAGCACATTCACACCGTTATGCAAGCTGTACACTCACTACTTTACATTGTAGCAAAGTGTCATTTCTTCAGTGCTGTCACATGAAAAGATAGAATAAAATATTTACAAAAATGTGAGGGGTGTACTTACTTTTGTGAGATACTGTAATATATACACACACACACACACACACACAGGGAAGGGAATTCCAGATCCTTGTCGCTCTTACAGTAAAAAACCCTCTACGCAGTTTAAGGTTAAACCTCTTTTCTTCTAATTTTAATGAGTGGCCACGAGTCTTATTAAACTCCCTTCTACGGAAAAGTTTTATCCCTATTGTGAGGTCACCAGTACGGTATTTATAAATTGAAATCATATCCCTTTCTCAAGCGTCTCTTCTCCAGAGAGAATAAGTTCAGTGCTCGCAACCTTTCCTCATAACCAATATCCTTCAGTCCCTTTATTAGCTTTGTTGAACTTCTTTGTAGTCGCTCCATTTCCAGTACTTCCTTCCTGAGGACTGGTGCTCAGAACTGGACAGCATACTCCAGGTGCAGCCGGACCAGAGTCTTGTAGAGCGGGAGAATTATCGTTTTATATGTGGAGTTGATCCCTTTTTTAGCAGCAAGCCTGTTTGCTTTGTTAGCAGCAGCCTGGCATTGCATGCCATTGCTGAGCCTATCGTCTACTAGGACCCCCAGTTCCTTTTCCATCCTAGATTCCCCCAGAGGTTCTCCCCCCAGTGTATAGATTGCATTCATATTTTTGCCACCCAAATGCATTATGTAACATTTTTCTACATTGAACCTCATTTGTCATGTAGTTGCCCACCCCATTAATTTGTTCAGATCTTCTTACAAGGTTTCCACATCCTGCGGAGAAGTTCTTGCCCTACTTAGCTTAGTGTCATCCGCAAATACAGAGATTGAACTGTTTATCCCATCCTCCAGGTCATTTATGAACAAAATAAATAGGATTGGTCCCAGCACAGAACCCTGGGGGGGGGACCCCACCACCCACCCCTGACCATTCTGAGTACTCCCCATTTATCACCACCCTCTGAACTCGCCCTTGTAGCCAGTTTTCAACCTATGTACTAACCCTATGGTCCATGCCAACGGACCTTATTTTGTACAGTAAACGTTTATGGGGAACTGTATCAAATGCTTTTGCAAAATCCAGATACACCACGTCTACAGGTCTTCCTTTATCTAGATGGCAACTCACCTCCTCATAGAAGGTTAATAGATTGGTTTGGCAAGAACGATTCTTCATGAATCCATGCTGATTACTGCTAACGATACCGTTCTCATTACTAAAATCTTGTGTATAGTCCCTTATCATCCCCTCCAAGAGTTTACATACTATTGATGTTAGGCTACCTGGTCTAATTCCCAGGGATGCATCTTGGCCCTTGGTCCTCTGTTAGCCATGAGGGTGCTTCCTGTGATGTGTCATGTGCAGTTTTTGGCTATTCAAGCCCCCCAATTCCATCGTGAAGACTGAGGAGAAAAATAAATTCAATACCTTCGCCATCTCCCCATCCTTTGTAACCAAATGTCCTTCCTCGTTCTTTATGGGGTCAATATGGTCTGTCCTGTTTTACTGTTTACATACTTAAAGAATTTCTTGGGATTGTTTTTTGCTCTCCTCCGCTATGTGTCTTTCGGGTTCTATCTTAGCCGCCCTAATTGCACTCTTACATTTCTTGTTGCATTCTTTGTAAAGTCAATGGCGATGATGACCCCTCAGCCTTGTATTTTTTGAAGGCCTTCTCCTTTGCTTTTATATGCATTTTTACATTGGAGTTAAGCCATCCAGGACTTTTGTTTGTCCTTTTAAATTTATTTCCCAATGGAATGCACTGGCTAACATCCTTATTTAATATGCTCTTAAAGCAAACCCATCTCTCCTCCGTGTTCTTTGTTTTTAGGATTTTATGGCAATTTATATCAGAGAGAGAGAGAGAGAGAGAGAGAGAGAGAGAGAGAGAGAGAGAGAGAGAGAGAGAGAGAGAGAGAGAGAGAGAGAGAGAGAGAGAGAGAGAGAGAGAGAGAGAGAGAGAGAGAGAGAGAGAGAGAGAGAGAGAGAGAGAGAGAGAATACAAATCCTCCTAGGAACATGGGCCCGGGCACAGGATGAACCATCAGTACCTACTGTCTATAGGGAATTCTCTGTCCCCGCACAGAAAGATAAAAACATCAAACAGAGTCAGTGTTCAGGAGGAATACTAGTCTGGTATAAGGAGGAGCTACATGGGAACATCAGTGCAATCAAAAAAGGAGAGAGTCACATCTGGCTAAGAATAAGCAGCTCCATCCTCACAGACATCTACCTGTGTGCAGCATACATTGCCCCAGCAGAGTCCCCATATTTCAGACCAGACACCTATGAGGTCCTACAAAGTTAGGTCATCCACTTCCAATCCCTGGGACAAGTGCTCATCTGTGGAGACCTCAATGCTAGGACAGGAAGGGAAAAGGGACTATACAAGTTCTGATGGCAACACGTACATACTGGGCCATGCAAATTATGATCATGAGTCGATACAGTTACAAAGAAACAGCTATGACAGTACAACCAACAAAATGGAAGAAAATTGCTGAATTTGTGTCGCAGTCTGGGCCTCTACATTCTCAACGGCCATACCAAGGGAGACTCTCTAGGAATGTATACATTAAACTCCCATGTAGGCAGCAGTGTGGTAGACTATGCCATCACAGATATGGACCCCACACTCATCAATGGTTTTACAGTCACCCCACAAACACAGCTGCCAGACCACAACCAACTACTGCTATACATTACATCTTCTAGCAAACCATCACCAAATCTCCACCGGGCCTCTCTCTGCAACCTGCCACCATCATTTAAATGGTCCAAACAGTCTACCACAAAATACAGAGAGGTAACGGACAGACCTGACATTAAGAAACAGCTTGAAAACATCCAAAACAACGCCTATGAGATAAGCCCATGAGGTGTGAACCAGGGAGCAAAGGACTTCCACAAAATAATACACACCATCGCAGAAACAGCCCAGCTGAAAAAGCCAACTACAAGAAACCATCCAACAAACAATCCAATAAATGATTCGACAAAGAATGTAAAGCATTAAGGAACACCTTACGGACAGTCTCCAAAAAAAAAAAAAAAAGCAGAGACCCTGACAACACTGGCCTAAGGATAGCCCATGGCACCCTACAGAAAAAATACAAACCAACCCTTAAAAAGAAAACGCAAAACTTCATCTCCAAAAACCTGCAACAGCTGGAAGAGGCACTTCAGGAAAATTCTTTCTGGGAAATATGTAAGAATATTGGCTCAGCACCCAGGAAAAAACAACCTCCACATCCAAAATGGCGACATCTGGCTCAACTACTTTAAGAACCTCTACAAAGATATTCCAGAGGAGGCTCTAACTGTAGAACAAAAAGTCATCAAAAGACTAAATGATCTGGAGGAAAAAATTAAGGACTTTCAGGACCCCCTAGATGTACCGGTCACACCACAAGAAATTAGGGAGAAAATCCAAAACCTGCAAACCAAAAAATCAAGTGGGATGGATGGAATCTGCCAGAGATGATTACGCACGACGTACATGCTGCACTATGCAAAATGTTCAATTTGGTCGTGAGCACTGGTTACTACCCTACAGTATGGAACCAAGGCCTCATAACACCCATCCATAAGAGTGGAGACCAGTATGATCCAGACTACAGGGGGATATGTATCAGCAGCACACTAGGGAAACTATTCAACAGTATCCTCAATAAACGGATCCTCAACTTTCTGACACAACACATGTCCTCAGCAGAAGTCAGGCAGGGTTCATGCCAAACCATCGCACTACAGACCACATCTACACCCTGCACAGCCTCATCAAGAACCATGTCCACAATACAAAACATGGAAAGATATTCGCCTGCTTTGTGGACTTTAAGAAGGCATTTGACTCTGAGTGGCACCCAGGCCTGTTCCTCAAACTATTAGAGAGTGGAATAGGAGGGAAAACATATGAGGTTGTCAAGAGTTCATACACTGAGAACAGCTGCAGCGTAAAGGTGAATGGGAAAAGAACCGAACACTTCCGGCAAGACCGAGGAGTCAGACAGGGCTGCAGCCTAAGTCCAACCCTCTTCAACATCTATATCAGTAAACTGGCTGTAGCTCTAGAATCCTCCCCAGCACCAGGATTGACTCTACATGACAGTGAGGTGAAGTCCCTTCTGTATGCGGATGACGACCTACTTCTGTCACCAACAGAGAAAGGCCTACAAGACAGTCTGGAAGTGCTGGAGAAATACAGTGCCACGTGGGCACTACCAATCAACTCAAATAAGACAAAGATCGTGGTGTTTCAAAAGAAAAATACTAAACAAAGAGCCCTTCCTTTACATTAAACAACTGCACTGTTGATGAAACTGACAGCTACACACACCTCGGCTTAGAAATGAACAAATCAGGAAGTTTCAAGCCAGCCATAGAGGCACTAAAAGACAAGGCATGCAGAGCCTTCTATGCCATCAGAAGACAGCTGTACCACCTAAAACCACCAGTGAGGGTCTGGCTCAGAATATTTGATAACGTCATCACCCCAATTCTTCTTTATGGCAGTGAAGTTTGGGGTCCTGTCACCTACCCAGACCAATCCCAATGGGACCGCAGCCCAACAGAAATATT
>JBBGZY010003340.1:105000-124537 GCA_037952925.1 Lithobates clamitans | reverse complement strand
AAGCGTGTGTGGCGGCAACCAGGTGAGGAGTACAAAGACAAGTGTGTCTTGCCTACAGTCAAGCATGGTGGTGGGAGTGTCATGGTCTGGGGCTGCATAAGTGCTGCCGGCACTGGGGAGCTACAGATCATTGAGGGAACCATGAATGCCAACATGTACTGTGACATACTAAAGCAGAGCATGATCCCCTCCCTTCAGAGACTGGGCCGCAGGTCAGTGTTCCAACATAACGGCCCCAAACACACCTCCAAGACGACCACTGCCTTGCTAAAGAACCTGAGGGTAAAGGCGATGGACTGACCAAGCATGTCTCCAGACCTAAACCCTATTGAGCATCTATGGGGCATCCTCAATCGGAAGGTGGAGGAGCGCAAGGTCTCTAACATCCACCAGCTCCGTGATGTCGTCATGGAGGAGTGGAAGAGGACTCCAGTGGCAACCTGTGAAGTTCTGGTGAACTCCATACCCAAGAGGGTTAAGGCAGTGCTGGAAAATAATGGTGGTCACACAAAATATTGACACTTTGGGCCCAATTTGGACATTTTCACTTAGGGGTGTACTCACTTTTGTTGCCAGTGGTTTAGACATTAATGGCTGTGTGTTTAGTTATTTTGAGGGGGACAGCAAATTTACACTGTTATACAAGCTGTACACTCACTACTTTACATTGTAGCCAAGTGTAATTTCTACAGTGTTGTCACATGAAAAAATATAATAAAATATTTACAGAAATGTGAGGGGTGTACTCACTTTTGTGAGATACTTTACATTGTCTGGATTGTGCTGGATGATTAGTTCTCTGATAATTGGGAATCTAAGTCTTGGTGGAACTAAATGTCCCAGCACCACCTCTAGGTCTATACAGGGTCTCAAACCTGTTTCTTATATTTCTTATTAGATATAATGTTGCCATCAAACCTTCAGGGACACCAGGGACTTTCTTGGTGCCTGTACTGCACCTGTCAGTCCACAGCCAGCACTCTGGAGCCTTTGGCGGTCATTATAGCTAGAAAATGCCATTGGAAATTTCACTATGTGCCTTTCCTCTGATGTTCTTCAAGGGACTATATAGAAAAACCACAATGCTTGTCTCTATGTATGGAAAACACATGCATAAATGCTTCTAAAAATCTGCCGCTAATGAAGGCCAAGGAGGAGAGGAAAATGCCATGGAAGCCCTGCACCAGCTAGGTGGCCAGGCTCCTGGGGTTAATAGACTCATGTTGTATTGTGGGTACTACTTAACCCTTTGTCTGCTTAGCTGCAGGCTCCTGTGGAGAGGCACTGGGGGCCCCTAGAGAAAGAGCATTCTTTGTGAGGGTTTAAGACTGAGGGGGTGGGGGAGTGGGCTGCATGCCTGCCCACCAAACCCCCCTGATGCTGCAAGTTTGCTGTCCGTTGGAAGCCCCGATGAATGGGCATGAATCTTATTGCCATTCACTGATGTATATACCCTCCCTCCCTGCCCCCCTCCTCTTACTCCCCCCCCACCCCCAACCTCCTCCTCCTCCTCTCCTTGTCCTCTAGAAGATGTGGGGGCCAGTATGAACAAGGCAAGGGGCACATTCTGGTGACAGAAGTAAGGCAGCGCTGGCACCTAGGCTGCTTGTAGTGCTGGATCACCCATCAAGCTGAAGGCGCATGTCCTGGAGGCCCCTGCTCCAATGGGGCACCCTTCTTCCTCCTCTCCTTGGACTCAGTAAGTAGTGGCAGTGGGCATATTTGTACTTCTACATCTAGAAGTCAATCTAATTATCATCAAAAGGTTTACCAAGCTTATTCTTTTTTTTTTTTTTATTTGGGATCTCTAGACCAAAAGCTGGTACAATACTACCCATGAGGGCAGACCCTGAGGATCCTTCAAGAGTGGTGCACAAAGAGCCCATTGGGCCTCCTAACCTTGCACCCTTCTATATACTTGGCATAGGACACGCTCTAGCACTGGAGAGCACTATAAGGCGACATAGGGGGAATAGAAATGTGTTTTCCTTCATTTAGCTTTGGAATGGTGGGTCTTAGCCAGCTAGGTGGGTTTTTGGGTGCCACTGTGGTCCCCTTGATAGGTGTTGGAGCTAGAGGACCTTTGGGCAACATCATTTTTGGTTTTAGAGCTGTAGAGAATTTAAGGAGCAGTTCAAGGAAACACACAAGCAGGTGCACATGTCCATGTATTGCCTAGCCACAAACCAGAATATACCTATCCCAATCCTGCTTTCCCTTTGCCTAATTTTGATCTAATCTTCAGGATCCTTTATTGATAGCTCAGAAACACTTCACTCTGCACTCACATGTGTTATTTCGAGTCATTTTTTTAAAATGTTTTTGTTGGCTATTGGCGATACATAATTTTTAAAAATGTATTTTAATACAACATGTGTTGTATTGTTTCCCTTTTATTCTGGATCTTTTAAATTACTTTTTGTATAATTTCCCATTGACTATTAAACTATACCCTTTGACAGACAGGCCTTAAAATGTTATATCCTATTGTGTTCTGTATTAAACATATAGTTTATGTTCTGAAAAAAAAAAAATCAGTTTCCTGTGTAATGGGATGCTACTAAATAATTAGATATTATATTATTGTTAGTATTAAATAAAATCAGATCAGCCTTTTATATATATATTTAGTAAAAAATCTGTTTCCTGTGTAATGGGGTGCTACTAAATAATTATAATATCATATATTATATTATTGTTAGTATTAAATAAAATCAGATTAGCATTTTATATATATTTTAAAAATTCAGTTTCCTGTGTAATGGGGCGCTACTAAAAAATTATATATTATATTATATTATTGTTAGTATTAAAAAAAAAATCAGATTAGCATTTTATATATATATCATTTTTTTTCTATCATGCTAAGTAAGTGAATTTCTTTTTTTTTCTACTATGACTACTTAAAAATGTCTAAATTAAAGCAGCATAGTAAATATACAGGTCTCCCTTGGAATATATACAAAGGACTGTCTATTTTTTTCTTTTGCTCCAAAAAACAGGCAATGTATTATGTACCTATACTTTTACTAGGGCTATTCCTCTAGCCTCGTAGGGAAAAAATATATTTCTTTTTTAAAAGCAATTTCATGGTTCTACTGCCTAACCCCTAATCCATGTAGGAAAAAAAGTGTTGTTTCAGGCCTTTGACAATTATTATTGTACCGATTCCATAATAATAACCACTGATTCCATATAAAAAAGAATACAATGTACGGAACATTCTTTTGTGTAAAAATAGCCCATTTAAAAATACGTATATAACATTTCAACATAGCATCTCCAAAGTTGCTATTTTTTTATGAAAGCCCTTGTAACAAAATGAAAAACAAAATAAAATATACACAATAATAAAACACTTTTTTTTTTAAAGCAGCATAATAATAATTAAATTAGCAATAATTTAAATAACAAATTTGTTTTTGTTTTTAACCTCATTATTCTTGTGGTGCTTTCAAGGTTCATTCCACACGATGGAATTAAAATGTTTCTTTTTTGTTTGTGCCACTTTTTAAATATCCGCTTGCACCTTGTACGATGCAATCTGTACATCAGGATAATAATAATGTCAGAAAAATCCAACAGCGAGGCTAGGCATTGGGGTATTCCTAAATAACCTTTTAGGAAATAATTTTTAACTGGAAAAGTAAAACAATAGCAAAATATTAGTGAGAGATATAAAACGTATCACAGTTTAATCCGATTCTCCGATTTAATAAATATGCAGGGTAACAGAAAAATAAGATGAAATAGAATTAATGGAAGAGGAATATACTCTTTAACATTTTGACCTAAAAAAAAATGTTAAAAAAAAATAATTTTTTTTTGTTAAATTTACTAAGATAACAATTAAATAGTTTGATTGTCTTTTTAAGGGAATGCAGGCTGAATAAGCAATATGAAGAAATGTGTACCGTATATACCTACGATCATGTATACTGGGAAGAAAACAAAAAAATTAAAATATATATATGTGTCTGTATGTGTGTATGTATATATATACCGTGTATATATATATATATATATATATATATATATATATATATATATATATATATATATATATATATATATGATATATCTATAGATATATATCTATATAAATATATATCTATAGATATATATCTATATATAGATATATATAAATATATCTCAATTTTTTTTGTTTTTAAATATCTTTTTTGAAATTATATTTAGTGCACTGGAGAGATGTATTTGTATATTTGTCTATTTATTTGCTTGCTGGCTAGTTTCATATGTGGACAATGAGAATGATTAGTAATAATAATATGAATATTATACTTAGTATATTGATGGTGTAGACATTTGGGGTGGACTGTATGGGGATGTGTAAAGCTGGGGACAGACAGGATAAGGAAGGGGGGGGGGGGGGACTGCTGGAGTTGCCCCCCTACTCGCCCCCTCCAACCCTCCCCCCCCCCCCCGGTTTCAAGGACACATGTCACAAGTGATGGGATTTAGGGAATGGTGCTGGTGGTGACGTCACAGAGGCTGGTGTAATCCTCTTGTAGGAGTCAGATGCTCAGGGGCAGGCAGGCTGGGTGGATGGGCAGAAAAGGGCTTTAATCCCATAGACAGGATGAGGTGAGGAGAGAGCAGACCCCAGACCCCCCTTGGAAGGAAGAGGAGGATGAATTCTCCCAGCCCCCCTCCCAGGCTCCTTATAGAGGAGGAGGTGGATGGTGCTGATGTTGGGGATGGTGCAGTGCTGTATGGAGATGTCCAGACATTGCTCCCTGCGGACTGTGCGGATGATGGAGCTATCCTGGGATTTATGTGTCTCTGCCATCCCTGAAGAAGAATTTCGAGGAAGAGGAGGCGATGCCGGCACACAATGGAGAGCACAGGACCAGCGATGTGCCACCTTCAGATGTGGGTACCTGATGTCTTCTGCTTGTCTGGCCTTTTCCTGACACAACCCTTTATCACCTGATGGCCTTCTGTGGTCATAGTCTCCTCTGTCCTAATCATACCAACTGATTATATCCTATCCTATCCTATCCTATCCTAAATAGCCACTGTTAACCCCACTGTGCCTCACTTACTAATGTTTAACCCTTTTTATTTCGCTGTGCCCCATTTCCTAAAAATATCCCCTGCTAACCCCACTTTGCATCATGTACTCTCTATCTACTATACTGTGCCTTTCTCCTTATTATACCCCATGTGTTTACTACACTGTGCCCCTTCCCCTATTATACCCCTCTGTCTACTATTCTGTGCCGTATTATACCCCTATGTTTATTCTATTGTGCCCCTCTACTTATTACACCCCTCTGTTTATTCCATTGTGCCCCTTCTCTTTATTATACCCATCTGTTTACTACACTTTGCCCCTTCTACTTATTATACCCCTCTATGTATTCTACTGTGTCCCCTTTCCCTTTCAAACCCCTCTATCTATTCCTCTGTACTCCCTCTAACAATTATACCCCTCTATTTATTCTGCTGTGTCCCCTTTCCTATTATACCCCTCTTTTTTTCCACTGTGCCCCCTTTAATTAATATACTCATTTACTATATTCTGTCCCTTCTCCCTAATATACCCCTCTGTTTACTGCACTGTGCCCCCTCTCTTTATTATACCCCTCTGTTTATTACACTGTGCCCCATCACCTTATAATACCCCGTGTTGACTATATTCTGCCCCTGCTACTGATTATTCCCCCCTTTTTTCTACACTGTGTTCCATCACCTTTTATACCCCTCTATTTACTATATTGTGCCCCATCTCCTTATTCTACCCCTCTGTTTACTATACTGTGCCCCTCTTCTTTTTATACCCCTCTATTTACTATATTGTGCCCCATCTCCTTATTCTACCCCTCTGTTTACTATACTGTGCCCCTCTTCTTTTTATACCCCTCTATTTACTATATTGTGCCCCATCTCCTTATTCTACCCCTCTGTTTACTATACTGTGCCCCATCTCCTTGTAATACCCTGTGTTGACCAGATTAACCCCCTTCTACTGATCATACCCCTCTGTTTACGATACTGTGCCCCATCTCCTTATTATACCCCTCTGTTTAATACACTGGTCCTCTTCACTTTATTATACCCCTCTGTTTACTCCACTGTGCCCCATGTTCTTAATATATCCCTATGTTTACTATATTGTGCCCCTTCACCTTATTATACCCCTCTGTTGATGCCACTGTGCCCCTTCAACATATTGTATCCCTTTCTTTATTCCACTGTGGAATGCAGTGGTCTCATTTTGTTTTTTTTACCCCTCTGTTTACCATACTGTGCCCCATCTCCTTATTATACCCCAGTGTTTAATATACTGTGCCCCATCTCCTTATTATACCCCAGTGTTTACTATACTGTGCCCATCCCCTTATTATACCTCTCTGCTTACTATATTGTGCCCCATTTCCTTATTATACCCCTCTGTTTACTATACTGTGCCCCGTCTCCTTATTTATACCCCTCTGCTTACTATACTGTGCCCCATTTCCCTATTATACCCCTCTGTTTACTATACTGTGCCCCATCTCCTTATTATACCCCTGTGTTTACTATATTGTGCCCCATATCCTTGTAATACCCTGTGTTGACCATATTATGCCCCTTCTACTGATTACACCCCTCTTATTGTACCCCTCTGTTTAATACACTGTGCCCCATTTCTCTTATATACCCCTCTGTTTACTATACTGTGCTCCATCTCCTTATTATATCGCTTGGTGTAATACACTGTGTCCCTTCAATTTATTATACCCTTTTGTTTACTATGCAGTGCTCCAGCGCCATATCCTACCCCTCTGTATCCTCCATCATGCCCCCCATATACCAAAAATACTTGTCTGTTTACTCCATGTGCCCCTTCTTCTTAATAAACTCCTATGTTTATTACTAAGTGCCCCATCCTCTTGTAATACCCCCTCTGTTCACACTTTTGCACCTAGTTATTTAAGTAAGCATCCTCTGCCAACCCCACGGTGCCCTATTTTTTAGTAATACCTCCTATTTACACTCAACCATTTCCTATGTCCTAACAATAATCCCTCTGTTTATACCAATGTATGCCATCTCCTAATGCCCCCTCCCTTTATCCCACTGTGTCAAACCTCCACAATTTACCCTACCATGTTCTCAGTCTCCAAATCCCCCCTCTCAATACTCTACCATGCTCCAACTTTACATAATACCCTTCTATTTATATAAATGTGTTCTACATCCTGATAATACCCCATTATGCCTCACCTTTACCTTTTTGGTCCCCCCCCCATGTGTTTATCCTATCATGTCCTACCTGCAGATAGAACCCCTTTGATTCGCTTCACTGTACCCCATCTCCTAGTATTACCACCCTCTCACTCAGGGAATCATTTTTGCCTCATTTATAATGATGCCTGCTACATATGCCCCACAGTACCCCTTTGGTATGTTATGTCATCTGATGCCACCAGAGCTTCTCATGAAGTTTCCTTCATACTACATCATGCCCATTCCAACCTGATATAGATAACTAGGTTAAAAAAAATTCCATGTTTATCAAGGTTAAGTTCCCTCTGTAATACTGATACCTCTGTCACATCCATGTGAATGACATAATAAACCCTCACTTCACACCACGACTCTATGGCCCTATGGTGCACCAGCTACATAGCCCAATGCCTATTTGCTTTCCATTTTCTTTGCCCTGTGTCCTTAAAATACCCTCATGATAAGGGTATAACCAGTTTCATACCAGTATAGGTAATGTCCTATTGCATGCCTCCACTTATCACATGTTCTTCTCTCCCCGGGTATGTGACCCCCTCCCAGTCTGTCCCATCTTATAATTGCCTGGCTCCCTCCACTGTTTTCCCAAGGTGCACCATCTCCCAGTACCAATGAGTGACTTTTATGCCCCCCCCCCATTGACCCTCTGTTATATAAAAATATACAAATGCAGGCTTAGCTGATAAAACATGATGTTTCCCATTATATTACCCCTTCCTCAACCCAGCAAAACCTTTGTCCTTCCTATAAAAGACTGCCACCAGTTTTCTCCACAAACACAACACAGGGCTATCTACATTACATACATACATCTGTGCCCCTTTTTAAATACTGCCCCCTGCTGTACAAATGCTATTACATCCTCCCCTCTATGGTTCTGTTCCATGTTGTCTTGTGGTGATAGATGCCTGCTCTGATCTTAAGGATACAGGGCAATATAGGTGTATATTTGACTGCTATCCACTTGCGCTGCCTCTGGTGGAAGCTTTTTCCCCACTCCTAAGCAGCTTACCTGTCCTGGGTAATCATGTAATGTGGAGTGTTTGCCATTATTTCTAATATCCTATATATTCTGTACTGTGCTGTCACCCCCTCCTCTAATATATTCCATGACCCCTCATCTAATATTTAATATACCCTGTATTCTACTGTGACCCTCTTCTAATATCTAATATACTCTAATATCTAATATACTCTAATATACTCTATATTATACTGTGACCCCTCCTCTAATATCTAACATACTCTATATTGTACTGTGATCCCCCTCCTCTAATATCTAATATACTCTATATTGTACTGGTACTGTGACCCCTCCTCTAATATCTAATATACTCTATATTGCACTGTGACCCCTCCTCTAATATCCAATATACTCTATATTCTACTGTGACCCCTCCTCTAATATCCAATATACTCTATATTGTACTGTGACCCCTCCTCTAATATCTAACATACTCTATATTGTACTGTGACCCCTCCTCTAATATCTAATATACTCTATATTGCACTGTGACCCCTCCTCTAATATCTAATATACGCTATATTGTACTGTGACCCCTCCTCTAATATCTAATATACTCTATATTGTACTGTGACCCCTCCTCTAATATCTAATATACTCTATATTGCACTGTGACCCCTCCTCTAATATACTCTATATTGTACTGTGACCCCTCCTCTAATATCTAACATACTCTATATTGTACTGTGACCCCTCCTCTAATATCTAACATACTCTATATTGTACTGTGACCCCTCCTCTAATATCCAATATACTCTATATTGTACTGTGACCCCTCCTCTAATATCTAATATACTCTATATTGCACTGTGACCCCTCCTCTAATATACTCTATATTGTACTGTGACCCCTCCTCTAATATCTAACATACTCTATATTGTACTGTGACCCCTCCTCTAATATCCAATATACTCTATATTGTACTGTGACCCCTCCTCTAATATCTAACATACTCTATATTGTACTGTGACCCCTCCTCTAATATCCAATATACTCTATATTCTACTGTGACCCCTCCTCTAATATCTAACATACTCTATATTGTACTGTGACCCCTCCTCTAATATCTAATATACTCTATATTGTACTGTGACCCCTCCTCTAATATCTAATATACTCTATATTGCACTGTAATCCCTCCTCTAATATACTCTATATTGTACTGTGACCCCTCCTCTAATATCTAACATACTCTATATTGTACTGTGACCCCTCCTCTAATATCTAATATACTCTATATTATACTGTGACCCCTCCTCTAATATCTAATATACTCTATATTGTACTGTGACCCCTCCTCTAATATCCAATATACTCTATATTCTACTGTGACCCCCTCCTCTAATATCTAACATACTCAATATTCTACTGTGACCCCCCTCCTCTAATATCTAATATACTCTATATTGTACTGTGACCCCCCTCCTCTAATATCTAATATACCCTGTATTGTACTGTGGCTTCTCCTCCAATGTCTCCAATATCCCCTGTATTATACTGGGTCCCCTCCTCTAATGTCTAATATACTCTATATTGTACTATCGCTCCTCCTCTAATATCTAATATACCCTGCATTATACTGCGACCATTGATTTAATTTCTAATCCACCCTTTATTATACTGTGTCTCCTCCACTAATATCTAATATACTCTGTATTATACTGTGACACTCCCCTAACATCTAATATACTCTAAATCAGCTCACAAAATTTCCACTCGCCTGCTCACATTAGGCGAGTGGAAATAAGCTGAGGGTGAGTGTGGAGCAGCATCGGGGTGGGGGGGGGTGCGCACCACCGGCGGGCAAGCAGGGTTGAACGGAAGCCGATTCTCCTCCCAGCCTCCATCCCCCTGTCATTCTCTTGGCAGGGATTGGCATTCAGCGGGAGTCGGCAAAGAACTAGATGAGGTGTGGGTGGGGCAGGGAGGGGGGGTTTGGACGGGAGCTGCCAAAGTTTACTTTTCCTATTAACAAGCTGGTGATTGGTTGCTCGAACCGCCTAGCAACCAATCATCAGCTTGTTAATGGGAAAAGTTTACTTTGGCAGCTACCGCTCCCCTGTCCAGTGCTGTGCTCCGCTGGAGGTCTCTCTGCATCCTAAATCAATAAAGGTGTCATTCATTGGTTTTAATTTTTTTAATGCTATATTTAATATAGCATTAAAATATTTACTTAACACATCATTACGGCTTAAGGCAGTAATGATGTGTACAGTGCCTATAGTAGCCAATCATATTTTATCCTTTATTTTATTTATCACAGTCAGATCAATGAAATGTCCTTTATATTAAATATATATCCTTTATATTATATATCCTTTATATTAAAGTTGTTGGTAATATTTATTTTTGTAACTTAATTCTGCATAAAACATTTAACGGTGTAATTTCATGAGATTATTTATGAGGCTGTGTTTAGGGCCGGGACAGGGTAGGGGTTGGGTGCTGCAACTGGTGGCAAATAACTCTTAAAGCGCTGTTCAACTCACAAATTTTTTTATTTTTTTTAAACTCAGCAGCTACAAACACTGTAGCTGCTGACTTTTAATAAGGACACTTACCTGTCCATCGGATTGGGTGCATGCGCCTCCGTTCTAATTAAGGGAAACTGGCAGTGGAGCCTTGCGGCTTCACTGCCCACTTCCTACTGCGCATGCACGAGTCGCACGGTGCTTTGTGAATGGCCGACTGTCTTCTGGGACACACACAGGTCCCAGAAGACAGCGGGGGGGGGGGGGGGCACGCCGAAGAGGAAGATATGACGTCCTGCGCCGTCCTGGACCGGATGGGTCGGAAGTACAGGCTGTACTTCATGAAAAGGTATGTTGGGAGAAAAAAAAACATTTTTTACTATCCAAAAAACGAGGGGTGGAGAGGTGGTCTTTCCTTCTTTAAGACCACCTCTCAAAAGTGGGTGGAACTCCGCTTTAAGGCCTGGCTAGTAGCTCAGGATTTGAAATTTTGAGCCCTGCTCTTTATTGTACTGTGACTCCCATTCTAATATCTAGTATCATTATGTCGTGCTAATTTGTAGGGACTTGGTAATAATAACAAGAACAGCAAAAAAAAAAGGTCCCCCACAGCCAGCAGCAATAGACCCCCCCCAGCAACAATGGAACCCAACAACAAAATGCCACCCCACCAACAATAGGCCCCCAGCAGCAACAAGAAATCTCCCAGCAGCCAACACCAATAGACTCTCCAGCAGCCAGCAACAATAGACCCCTTAATCAACAGTAGATTCCTTCCAGCAACAATTGACCCCCCTATCAACAAAAGATCCCCCTTCCATTAACAATAAACCGCCACACAAAAATAGATCCCCTCCAGCAACAATAAATCCCCCAGCAGCCAGCACCAATAGACCCTCCATCACACCCCAACACCTCTTGTCATTGCACACATTCAGTGCTGGAGGTGGCGGAACTGTGTTCCCCCACGTTCCCGCAAAAAAAAAAGCCCTGATTGTACTTAATATTTCATATACCCTGTATTATACTGTGACCCTTCTCTAATATCTAATATTCCCTGTATTATACTGTGTCCCTTCTCTAATATCTAATATACACCATATTCTACTTAATATCTAATATTCCCTGTATTATACTGTGACCCCTCCTCTAAAATCTAATATTCCCTGTATTATACTGTGACCCCTCCTCTAATATCTAATATTCCCTGTATTATACTGAGACCCTTCTCTAATATCTAATATTCCCTGTATTATACTGTGACCCCTCCTCTAATATCTAATATTCCCTGTATTATACTGTGACCCCTCCTCTAATATCCAATATTCCCTGTATTATACTGTGACCCCTCCTCTAATATCTAATATTCCCTGTATTATACTGTGACCCTCCTCTAATATCTAATATTCCCTGTATTATACTGTGACCCCTCCTCTAATATCTAATATTCCCTGTATTATACTGTGACCCTCCTCTAATATCTAATATTCCCTGTATTATACTGTGACCCCTCCTCTAATATCTAATATTCCCTATATTATACTGTGACCCTCCTCTAATATCTAATATTCCCTGTATTATACTGTGACCCCTCCTCTAATATCTAATATTCCCTGTATTATACTGTGACCCCTCCTCTAATATCTAATATTCCCTGTATTATACTGTGACCCCTCCTCTAATATCTAATATTCCCTGTATTATACTGTGACCCTCCTCTAATATCTAATATTCCCTGTATTATACTGTGACCCCTCCTCTAATATCTAATATTCCCTGTATTATACTGTGACCCCTCCTCTAATATCTAATATTCCCTGTATTATACTGTGACCCTCCTCTAATATCTAATATTCCCTGTATTATACTGTGACCCCTCCTCTAATATCTAATATTCCCTGTATTATACTGTGACCCTTCTCTAATATCTAATAGCCCCTGTATTCTACTGTGACCCTCTCATTGAATATCTAATATACCCTGTATTATACTGTACCCCCTCCTAATATCTAATATACTCTATGTTGTAGTGTGGCTTCTCCTCTAATATCTAATATTCCCTGTATTATACTATGACCCTCCCCTAATATCGAATATACTCCATATTGTAGTGTGTCTTCTCCTCTAATATCAAATATACATTGTATATTATACTGTGCCCACCCCCTCCCCTAATATCTAATATACTCTATATTTCTATATTGTAGTGTGGCTCCTCCTCTAATATCTAATATAACCCGTATTATACTATGACCCTCCCCTAATATCTAATATGACTTTTTTTGTACTATGACCTTCATTTATAATATCTAATATACCCTGTTATGTATTGTGACCCATATTGTAATACTTTATATACTGTACTTTGTTTTAGACTGTGACCCTCTAACGACCAATAAACCTCATATTGTACTGTGCCCCTCCTCTAATATCTATGCCATGCACTGTAGAGTGTTACCTGTCCATCACTACCTTGTCTTTTATCTTAAGATAGGTAATCTGATCCGGTTTACTTGGTATGGTGACGTCATATAGTAAAACTAACCTTTAGTCAGCTGCTATGTAAAAAGTTTAACATACCTCGCTTCCTGAAAAGACATCTCCTGTGAGCTTTCACAGTGGCAAGTCATGTGATTAAACACCTCATTGAGTCATGTGATACCAACCATAGGGGCTTCAGGAGTGGCCAATTGGGCCAAATCCCTTCAGCCGAGGACATGTGACCCTATGCTGGCGGTATTACTTCCCTACGGGAGTCCACTGCAGATTGGTAAATATTTCAGTTCTTTCTTTAGTCTCTTCTTTTGTTTTCCCCCAGAAAGTCATAACATTTGACTTTAGGTCAAATTTGAGAAGTCTTCCTTCCAGCATTTGCTTTTCCCTTTGTCTATCTGCTGTGAAATTGCCTTATTTTCACAACCCAACTTTTCATCAGCATGGTTCTTCTCTATCTGTCCTCTCTTGGATCTATCCAAAAGGAAAAGGAAGACTATGACCTGTCCATGTCTTGTAGGCCCTGGCAAACCTGGAATTTACATTGACTACATACATTTGCTGACCCCAAATATCAGCACCCTGCATCGTAATGACAGCAGGGTCCAGCATTCTACATTTGACAGATACTGTCTGGGACTATTAGGTCTTCTGTCCTACCTAAAACCCACACCAACACCACTACTACCCATACCACCACCACCACTAACCACCAACACTACCACCAACACCACCATCACTACCGCCACTAACCACTTTCACCACCACCACAACTGCCACTAACACCACTACTACCACTAACCACCAACACTACCATCAACACCACCATCACTACCACCACTAACCACTGCCACCACCATCACAACTGCCACCAACACCACTACTACCACCAACACTACCACTACCACCAAAACCACCATCACTACCACCACTAACCACTGCCACCACCATCACCAACACCACTACCACCACCATGCTTTGGCATCTTCTCACCTGCCCTACATATCTTCTTCCACAAAAGCTCATGTCCTGCCTAACTGATCTCTCTTGTCCAGGTCCTGTATAATCTTAAGCACTGTATGTGAAATCTGTGATTTGTAAAGTCTTCGGTCCTGCCTAACTTAACTTTGCCTTGTAGGCCTCACGTTCTTCTGTCCTACCTAACTTTTAGGTATCGTTAACTTTTTAAAGTATTGCATTCTGTTTATACACTGCCTGATTTGTACTGTGAACTTGCACTATTTCAGGGATCTATGTTCCATCTAACAGATCTATGTCTTATTCTTTAGTGTTCCACCAAGACCAAACTGTCCCTGTTATGTAGCACACATTCCTCTGTTCGGCCTAACAGTCCTTCTGCAATATAAAAACCTCTGTTTCCTAACCAGACCTTGAATGAGAACATCTGAAATCCTGTTAAGCACATATTTGTATTGTACTGTTAAGTCCTGTTTTTATGGATATTTGCCTTGTTCTATAAAGTCTGTAGTCCTGGTAGGCACATCTTGCTCTTGTACTGGGATGTCTTCTGTACAGCCATTCTTGTTTCTGATGTGTCCTTTAAGGTAGGGTGACCAGACATCCCCGGTTTCTGGGGACAGTCCCCGGATTGAGGACACTGTCCCCAGACCAACTCTGTCCCCAGTTTTGTCCCCTGATTGGATTTGAACAGGGGCTGGGGCTGAGCCCGTGCAGAATAAAAAGAAAAAATCTGAATTGCACCCCCCCTCCTCTGCTGCTCCTACTAGCTTATGGGGGTTTATTTTTTTACCATTATCTCTGCCCCTTTTTGATGATCATGTGCTGGTCGGAGCGGAGGGACTATTTCTTCAGTTTCGGGCGCATGCCCATTCAGCTCCACTCGCATGTTCTTCTGCCTTGGCTCAAGTCCCAGCCAGCCGCCTGCCTGCTTATCTCCTTGCCTTCCCTGGTGGAATGATCCTCCTCTGCTCCCCACCCAGTAGTAGCCGGGGCCCGAAGAGTAAAGCCCCATACACACTATCAGATTTTCTGTTGATTTTTGTCTTTAGATTTACCAAAACCATGTAGTGCAAGGGCCTGCCTGATTGCATACAAATTGAAACTCATAAGGTTTGACCTCATATTATATGGTTTTGGTAAATCTGAAGGAAAAAATCAGCAGAAAATCTGATAGTGTGTATGGGGCTTTAGACTTGACAGGCTGTGAGGCGGGCAGCGGCAGCGGAGACCGGCAAAGAGTCGTCGATTGCTGCCATTACAAGCAAAAAAAAAAAATATGTCCCCGGATTTCATTATAAAAATCTGGTCACCTTACTTTAAGGTCTTCAGGCTTTTTCTTCTAGCCTGATAGTTTAAAGGTGATAACCAATCATTCTGTTTTGGGGCTTAAGTCTTCTGTCCTGCTTAACATGTTTCTTTTACTTATTACGAAGTCCTGCCCAGCTCAGTTCTTCTTTCACTATTACCAGTCTGTGTTTTGTAGTATGTTGTGATATGGTTTACATATCTTGGTATCAGACCATTCTGCCATTCTGTCCGGACAAATCCATTTCCGTTGTGGTCTGTGAGTTGTTGTGCCTTGCCTAACCAGCCGCTACCTTAAATAAGGTTTTTAATCCTGGACTATAAAATCTTATTGTCATGGCTTAGCATATCTTCCAACTTACTCTCTAAAGTCTTCTATTTTCTACCTTTTTGTCTTGCACTTCGCAACCTTCAGTCCTGCCCAGCCTAAATTTGTGTTATCTCTTATAGATAAAGTCTTCAGTCCAGCCTAACACCCCCTATATTGTCCCCTAAAGCATTCAATGCTGTCCCACCCATATTGGTCTTGTTTATTATCTATAAAGTCTTTATCTCCATGTGTTTCTCTCTAAAACATTTTAATCGGCCTAACCTATATTTGACGTGTCTATAAAGTCTTCAGTCCAGCTTAACACTTCATGTTACTCTCCAAAGCATTCAATGCTGTCCCCTATATATGTCTTGTTTCTTGCCTATAGAGTCTTCAGTCCAGCCTAACATTCCCATGTGTTGCACTCTAAACCGTTGAATTAAGCCTAACCTATACTGGCCTTCTCTCTTACCTATCAAGTCTTCAGTCCAGCCTAACACCCATCTATGTTACTCTATAAAGCATTCAGTGCTGTCCCACCTATATTTGTCTTGTTTTTACTTATAAAGTCTTCAGTCCACCCTAACGTTCCCATGTGTTGCTCTCTAAAACATTGAATCCAGCCTAACCTATACTTGACTTGCCTATAAAGTCTTGAGCCCAGCCTAACACCCCCCCCCCCCCCTATGTTGCTCTCTAAATCATTCAATGCTGTCCCACCTATATTTGTCTTGACTCTTGTCTATAAAGTCTTTAGTCCAGCCTAACATTCCCATGTGTTGCTCTCTAAAACATTGAATCCAGACCAACCTATACAGTACTTGACTTGTCTATAAAGTCTTCAGTCCAGCCTAACACCCCCCCCCCCCCCCCCATCCCACCCATGTTACTCTCTAAAGCATTCAGTGCTGTCCCACCTATATGTGTCTTATTTCCTACCTATAAAGTCTTCAGTCCAGCCTAACGCCCCCTATGTTGCTCTGTAAAACACTGAATCCACCCTAACCTATATATATATATATTTTTTTATTTTTTTTTTGTCTCTTATTTATAAAGTCTTTAGTCCAGCCTGACGCTCCCTTATGTTGCTGTTTGAATCTAGCCTAACTTAAATTTTGTCTTGTTTCTTATCCAGAAAGTCTTCAGTCCATCCTAACAACCCCCCCCATGTTGCTCTCTAAAACATTGAATGCTGTCCCACCTATTTTTGTTTTGTACTATATTGTTGTGGGTAAGTCATCTCTGTATTGTACTGTTTTATACCACCTAAAACGTATTCTCTTCTCTATGAAGTCTTTAGTCCTGCCTAACATTTGTGTTCTGATGTTAGACCGCAGCTCATTCTTTCCTGCCTATTTCATCGCCGTCATTCACTATAAGGCCTTCTGTCTTGGTAAACCCGTCTCTTGTGGGAATTTTTTCATTCATTCCATCTAACACTAGTTGCCTTGTGCATAAAGTCTTTAATCCTGCCTAACACTTACCTATGTCACTCTATATATCTTAGTCCTAAATTTGGCTTTTGTTATAAGACTTCTAGCTTTGTAACAACACTCACACTCACAATATTGTATTGTACGACGGGTATGAACTGTCTCCCAGATTTAGACCATAAATTCCTCAGTCCTGCCTAACCCATCTCTGCCTTGTGCTATGAATCCTTCCATCTTGTGTAACACATCTCTCTATTGAACCCAGTTTTCTACATTTCAGGTAAAACTTCTCTTCTCTTTTAAGTCTTCCATCCAACCTCGCACCCCATAAAAAAAGCGTCAGTCCTGCCTTACCCATGTCTATCTTGTACTAGAAGGTCTTCTGTCCTGCCTAACACATCTCTCTATTGCAGCGAGGTCTTCTGTCCTGTTAAACCTTCTTCATCTTTTGCCGCAATAGACTTGATTCCAGAGCTTTAGCACAAGGATAAAAGGCTTTACTTTACTTTACTTTAGCCATGTGATGGTTATTTTCCAATCTCATTGGGCTCAGCTGAAAATAACTGTCACTTTTTTGACAATACATATCCTTATCCCGGTGTTGTGGCTTGTGAAGAGAGCCTAATGGCTTCTGTTAAGCAGCAATACAACCTCTCATGTCCTGTTTTGCTGCTTCTGTAAGTTTTTTCCTAACCAGACAGACCTTTTGTACAGTCTTGTACAGCTTTTAGTTTTTAATCCTTGTTGAAACACGGAACGGATCCCAATAATTTCGTAATGTTTTTTTTTTCTGATAACAGGTTAGACCAGTGGTGTCCAAACTGCGGCCCGGGGGCCAGATCCAGCCCTTTGCCTCCTTTTATCTGGCCCTTGGGGCACTATTTCATTCACTGATACCAACAATGGGGCATCATTTCTCCCAATGACACCAACGATGGGGCACAATTCCCACCAATGACACCAACAATAAAGCACAATTCCCACCGATGACACCAACATAGGCACAGTTACTCCCAATGACAAAAACTATTGGGCACAATTCCTCCCAATGACACAAACGATGGGGCACAATTCCACTCAAAGACACCAACGATGGGGCACAATTCCTACCAATGTCACCAATGATGGGGCATAATTCCTCCCAATAACACCAACTATGGGGCACAATGCCTCCCAATGACACCAACAATGGGGCACAGATCTTCCCAATGACACAAATGATTGTGCGCAATTCCTGCAGCCCTTTGCTTGCTTTTTTCTGGCCCTTAGGGCACTATTTCGTTCACTGACAACAACAGGGCATCATTTCTCCCAATAACACCAACAATAGAGCACAATTCCTACCAATGACGCCAACAATGGGGCACAGTTCCTCCAATGACACAAACGATTGGGCACAATTCCTCCCAATGACACCAATGATGGGCACAGTTCCTCCCAATGACACCAGTGATGGGGCACAGTTCCTCCCAATGACACCAGTGATGGGGCACAATTTCTCCCAATGACACCAACAATAGAGCACAATTCCCACCAATGACACCAATAATAGGGCACCGTTCCTCCCAATGACATAAACTATTGGGCACAATTCCACCCAAAGACACCATCGATGGGGCACAATTCCTCCCAATGGCACCAACGATGGGGCACAATTCATAAAAATGCCACCAATAATGGGACATAATTCCTCCCAATGACACCAAAGATGGGGCACAATTCCACCCAAAGACACCATCGATGGGGCACAATTCCTACAATGACACCAAAGATGGGGCACAATTCCACCCAAAGACACCATCGATGGTGCACAATTCCACCAAAAGACACCAACGATGAGGCACAATTCCTCCATATGACACAAACGATGGGGCACAATTCCTCCCAATGACACCAACGATGGGGCACAATTCCTCGCACTGACAGCAAAGATGGGGCATTGTTTCCTCATATTGATGCCAGGACATTTTCTACTCCCGATGGCCATGGTCCGGCCCCTTTAAGGTCTGAAGGACAGTAAACTGGCCCCTTGTTTAGAACGTTTGGAGACCCCTGGGTTAGAGTATTTTATAATTGCAGTGACCTTATTTTAAAGGTGTCAGTATCTGTACATTCCCTTCCTAATTGTCCGTGTTCTACTACTAGAATTTAATGTATTGTCTATTTTGGGTGACGTTTCTGTGGATATAGAACAGCGCAGCTACCATTTTTCGGAAGCTGTAAGTTTGATCACTATGCTAAGAATTATTTTTTTTATTTTTTTGTC